>JAHWFO010070879.1:71665-88803 GCA_023313115.1 Rhysida immarginata | reverse complement strand
TAATAATAATAATAATAATAATAATAATAATAATAATAATAATAATAGGATGTAAGTGCCATAAAATTCGAACGATATCGAAAGGAACGATATCGAAAGTGCCATAAAATTCTATGACAAACACCGATTCCCACTGTATTTGCTCTTCGACGCAATCATTTCGCGCAACAATTAACCATCATGTGTCATCCCCATCTTGCCTTATCGAAAATCTGTATACAGTATTCTGCAGCCTTAGTTCTTTCCTCAGTCCAGTATGTAGCCAGAAATTCCTCTAACAGGATAGTTGGGGTAGGGGGGTGGGTGATAGGCAACGATTTTAATATTTTTTCGGTTTGCAAACCCTGGATAGCTTAAGATAAAATATTACTCTCCCTGCAAGATTTGGTAAACCAAAATAAAAAGAAAACTATATTGTACGCTGTTCTTTCGTTGCAATTTTCGACCCCTAAAGGAAAGACCGTAGCCCTTTACCCCCCCCCCCTTCCTGCTGGCTATTCCCCTGCCCCGGCAAATATGAAATGAGTTAAAACAATTTTGACAGAAAATTTAAAATAAGAATTATACTTAGCAATGGAAAAAAAGATTTTATTAACGATAATAAGATTATATTTTACGATTACATAAGTTAAACTGAAACCATGAAATTTTTTATTGAAGTATATTACTTCTGCACATGTATATTTAGGAATACACACACTAAGGATAAACAAAAAGCTTGAATAGAAAAGTAATTTCATAATTTTAAATATAAATGCAATAATCTAGCATAGCTTATCGGTTACTTCAAAATCATATTCGCATAATTGTCAGCGAATTTGGGGGCGATGGATACTGATGATAACATTGATCATCATCCGCCCACCCCCGCTGCGAGATGTGGAACCAGCGAGCAACGATTGGCGGAAAGAACAGGGAAGGAGCCAATGAGGAGGAGGAGCGAGCGACGCGGGAGATACGTCGTTTCACGTGGGGAGAATGAGAAGCACGATGAGAAGGAAAATGGCCGGGATGGTAGGAGGACGGAGAAGGTTGAAGCTGGTTTTCCCGAAGGAAAAAGTGGGAAGGGGACGAGGCAACTGAAGCCAACGGGGAGCGAGACGAAGAAACCGTCGGAGCACGATAGCAAGGACGGTCGCCCGCCGCCACCGCCACGGAGGAAGAACGGAATAGTTTCCACGACGTTACAACGAGGGACGACGCAATAACGAGAGGAAACCCGAAACGAGGGAGCTCAAGCATAACCAGCCCGCCACAACGCCAAAGACGTTGGGAATCCGAGGACAGACGAAATCCTCAACAAAGAGTCCGCCACACGCCTGGCCAAGACGACGACAATGATTTAGCGAGAGACGAGAGGAAGGCCCGTCGTCAGCCAACCGCATCAGCTCGCCGCGAGGGAGACGACGTTACCGAAGCCGTATTTTCTGCGGAGCATCGGAGCCGCATATCGCCGCCGTAGCAGTGCCTAACGCCCGCAACGAGGGACGGACGGACGAGAGGATATTCCCGGAAAATATAGCAGGTAACGGGGGGCTTACGTTATCACGTGATACGCGGCCGCTTCGTTCCTGGCTATCCAGGAAACCTTTACCCTCAGCAGCACCCATTGCTCTCGCAACAATACTGCCCTACAATATGAAGGATTATCCCGATCCCGCCATACAAATTGTACCACAGGTTGTGCAAGGCTGCAATACCATAGAAGTGGTGTAGTTAATCACCTGGACTAGAACTTTATATATTGGCATAAGTTACTGCCTGCTTTACTTTTATATGTTGATCTCAATTATAATATTTAGTCAGCTTAAATTGATTTATTAAAGATTTGATGACATTCAATTTTGTAGGCTGTTTGTTCCCCCTCTCTTCACAATCATAAGCGTGACAAATTTTAGTTATCATAAACCTTTAAAATCTCCATATATGTATTCCACTGCGCACATGAGAATAATGACTGTCTGTATTCAAACAGGTGCCATTACGGATATAATGTTATGCGTATTGAAAGACGAAGCTAAGTTGGGAAATAAAGTCGTCGTCGTGTGTCTGGCAAAGAATAACTTTATAACACGAAATTTCTCTGGCACTATTTGTGGATGGGGGAAAACATTTGGGACAAATGATAAGACAAACATTGCTTTAAAATAATAAACATTCTATCATATTTTTAAATTCATTATTAATAGTCATCATATAAATTGCATGAACCAGGAACAAATAATTCATGATGTGATTTATGAAAAATCTATTTAATTGTATTATCCGACATTACTTATAAGAAGACTTAAGACGACTAACAGGAAGGAAAGGTATATTGTGTTGGAGACTTGAAAGATTAAAATTGTATTTAATAGATACCATCTTACCATTTATGTTATTCATAATAGATACCATCTTACATGGAGATTCCAGGTCACCATTTTTTATTCAGAACAAAAAGAAAAGATTTGTCTTGGGCATATTTTCCAAGGACGTTTGTTATAAAGAGAATAAATCGTTGTAAGGACAAGAGATTTGTAAGGTAGGAATACGCCACTTGAACTTTAAAAAATAAAAAGACCTTGAGACAGAGGCCTAAATAATAATGCCAAATTTTATTTTGGCTAAATTATGGTGGGTAGTTCTATTTTACTCAAGGCAGTCTTCAGATTTTTCAGCTTAGGAAAATCTGCTAAGCTCGGGAATAAGAGTTTCTATGTTCTTGGAATTTAATGTCAAAAATGACGCCAAAGTTGTTTTCGTCGTGAAGGTCTCCATCCGAGATACCTTTAGATATGTAGGTTACGGGTGTTTAGTATTGTTGAGGGTTATACCCGTGTGAAGAATTTGCGTGTCTTTAGTAGTCACGTCGCTGATTTCTCCTTCCTCCGTATTAGCGTAAGACCCAGTAAGAAAATTATCATCGACGTAGGATGTCAACAAAATTTATGAAAGTATCTGCTTATTCTAAATTGACGAAAATGAAAGCATCAGTTATATGTTGGGAACGCATCACTATTTCATAAAAAATATTTTATCATTATTTTCAGGACCCAGTAACATATATATTGAGCTAAAAGTTATACTGAATAAAAAGTGAGAATATTTTGGGAGTAATGACAGTAGAAATCGCAGGAACTTTGTAACATTGAAAAAAAGTCATCAAATATAAATATTAATGAAATTTTTTTATAAAATGTGTCCAAGTCCTTAGTTTTCACACAAACAAAAAATTTTTTAAAATAGTTCGAATTGTAACAATTGGAAATTTTCGAAGAAGCCGTAGAATGTAAAATTCAGTCATATCATCTACCGAATTTTCATTTTCTTCTTTCTTACGAAGCCTTGATGCTTGCTGTTGTCCACTTTCTTGTCGGCTGTCGTCATCACTGTGTGATCAGCTATTTAGAGGCTGAATTTTGACCACCATCCTGCACGAGGTCTTCACAGGACAGATATGGACCTTTTGCACCCTTAAACCCTTCTTCTTCTTCCTAAAATTGTGAATATGAAAGAAAAATGACAAGCGAAATTAATTTCCATGAATGATCGTACACACATTCACCAATGAATTAGAAACATCTGTGAAACTTAAGTCAATTTGTTTAATCCATTCCTATTTATATTAGTTTGAGGTCATGTGTATTTGTTTAAAGAGGAGGTAGGTGAATCTAGCTAGAGAATTTAATGAACATGGAGAAAAAGATGAACCTAACAGATTTCGAAAAGGAACTCCTTGTTCTTTCTCCTCTAGATCGTCTGCTTGACTTCAGTGATATACAACTTATATTGAGGTTAAAAGAATTAAAAAACAAGTCACTTCAAGAAACGCTTAACCTCGATTCATATAAGAAATAGCTTTTATGAAAATGAATCGCTTTTTCCGCGAACCCATATTCTACTGTTAGTCGGCTCGATGGCCAGAAAGCGCTGGGGCGCAAGTCTTATCGCTCTTGGAACCGGAGAGTTGTGGGTTCGAGTCTCGCCGAGGGCATGGTTATTTGCGTTTATCCTTGGGTAAGACACAAAATTCCTTCGAGGAATCTGCGCTAAGGTTATCATAAGGTTATTATTCAACGATAATCTAACCCAATCTAAGAATAATAATAACTATTAATAATTACACACTAGCCTCATGATATGGATCACGGCATTGTAATTCATTGTAAGTACGAGGCACATCCAGAAAGGAAAAATAGAAATATCATGACATGGCCAAAAAAATTTTTTATAACACGCCTTCATTACTACAACCTCTGACAATTAAGTTCGGTGAATGACGTCACACCTTAATCTGTGCGAGCTTTACGCGAGTAACAATGCATGTGACAGGTCATTGTTTAAGCAAGTTCAGACAGGTCACGTTTGTTCGTGCAATGATTTAGCAGATGCTCGTTTCTTCAGTTGAAGATGTAGCATGCGCACGTAACTGTGGATAATGGATCAAAGAGGAACACTGCCGTAATCGTGCAACAGTTTCTGGCCAACAAAAGGGTCGTATCCATAGCTCATCCACCTTATTCACCAGACTTGTCACCGGCAGACTTTTTCTTGTTCCCACGCCTGAAACGGGCCTTAAAGGGACACAGATTTGCGGACATTCCAGACATTCAAGCAAATGTGACACGTGAACTTAAAGCCATTACTAAGGAGCTTCCAGGACTTATACACCCGACCCCAAAAGTGTATTGCCTTCCAGGGTGATTATTTCGAAGGACAATAAAGTAAATGTGGCTCTATCTGTTTTGTATTTTGTTGTGTGAACTCATTCACCGAACTTAATTGTCAGAGGCTGAAAGAAAAAAGAGACGCTAAGAAGTTTGTAATTTTTCAGTTTCACGCTGATGAAGACAGCAAGGCCGTTGAAATATACGAAATTGTATTAGATTAAATTTGCGCAAAGTATTTTAGTGTGTTACTTATTCTGAAAGGAGAGAAAACCTTTCTCTACATTAGCATTATGAGGTGGAGTAGATTTCCACGCTTGTTTTTAGGGCGTAACCAACAATAGATGAAATAGAAAACTTGTCTCTCATCTATTTATAGTATCACATTATCTGGTAAAACCGTCACAATTATAGAAAACAAATTGGTTTCACTAAGAATTTCAGTAATCTTAATAGGTAGAAAATGCTATTCATCTTTCTGTCGTAAGTACTGAGATACTTTATTAAGTACGTATACAACTTCCGGCTCTGAAATATCTATTTTTTTCAATTGACTAGTTTTTCGACATTCAAATTGGAAGAAGGCACCGACCACAAGTAATTGATTCTGAAAGAAGCTTTTCAGAATAGCTGCAGGGTTTGCTTGCGAATCCTCTAAGAGCATCAGATTTTCGCTATTTTCTCGACTGCAGGGAATAAGGAGACCATCGTGTTTTGCTGTAATTAAGAAGCTGGTGATACTGGATATCAACAGGGTCTCAGAATTCCTGCGGTTAGTCTCAATGCATAAATGGAAATATATTGATATATTTCCAGCACAATCAAGTCAACATCATTGGCAAGAGAGGCTAGGGCATGCCCGAATAGTACGAAAACTAAAATCACGAAAACCCGCACTGCGGTTCAAAAACTAGGACATGTCTGGAGAAACCTGGACATCTGGTCAACCCTAGTCTAACCAAATTTAATATCCTGACCTTAATAACTATCATCATCATGTTTCTTTAATATTTTATTCAACTGGAATACTGGAAACAAACCAAATGCTCTGAATAAACGGCAGCGATTTTTACAGGGCAGGATATTTGTCCCACGGGTATATGGATTAGGAAAAATGGAATGAGGCTGAATATTGACAAGACTTTTTATATTAGATATACTAGACGAAGTACACCACTTGTCTATAAGTTATTATCTAAGGAGTTACTGGCAGATACTAAATCTCAAAAAAAATGTTATTTTCAAAAGTGTTTCCTTGACAGATGATACAAGGGGAGTAGCTATATTTACTGACAATGTTTAGATATGTTAAAGAATTAACGAGATACTTGAAGATGAAATTTGAAGGTAACACCGATTCTAAAATTTTTGTCGCTGATAGACTGCAGAACATGGCCTCGGAATGCACAGGAAACGGAAGATTTTGGCAAACAAGAACATTCAATATTTTCCAACCACTTTAGTGATCTAATGGCGCAAAAGCAGTTTCATGAGGATACTGTATTTTTTAAGTGGAGTCGGCTCAAATTCTTAATGTTGCAGTCTTTGAGACACCTCTTCAGAAGGACTTTCTACGATGTATAATTCGATCTTATTGTGAAAAATTTCCAAATATTGCTCATTTGTTCAGACTCTTACTTGTTTTACCGGCTTCCAATGCAAAGTTGGAAAGGTGCTTTTCTGAAATGAACCGAATCAAAAATAATTGGTGAAATGATTTAGGTGGCAAAAACACTGGAGCATCTCCATAGGGTAACTTTAGATGGTGTTGAACTAAGGGATTACGACATTAAGAAAGCAATCAAAGATATCGCGCAAATGTTTTACAATATTTTAAGCACTCTGCATAATATAATAATCACTTATTACGGTTACACATGTTATTGCTGTACTGCTACACATTTTGACAAAATTGCTATACTAAATTGCCGGTTACGCTACACAAAAATTTTGAAAACAAATCAAAACAGACCTTGCAGTACAACATTGTAGTTTAAAACCATCTAGTTTCAGTATTTAATCCCGCCATCATCAGGGTACAAGAGAAGTGGGCAGTTTTACGAAGGCGATGACAACAGGAAAATACCATTGCTGTCGTCAGAATTGAAAATAACATAACTCTATATTTCTCTGAATTGCTTGAATTTTTCATCATTTCTACAGACTTTCAAGACTAAAACAATGAGGCTGGAAACATTTTATATCTCTAAAGGAAAGCAATATTAACAATTTTAAATAAAATATTAAAAAGCGCTAATTTTCAGTAATTTTATTCATTCGCCATAAAAGCTTCTTTGAAAAAGGATATCCCCAAAACTTCCTTTTCAGAAAGCCGATTCAGATCGCTTCTAAGTATCGGAGATAAGTTAACACATGATAGCGCTTCCACTTCCGTTATAATATTGAAAGTAAAGGAAAAAGCATTAAAGAACAGACCACAAACATTTCCTATATAAAAACGTTATGGCTAATGAAGTCTATGTGACAATCAGATATTTCATTAGATAAAACACTGCAGATGGAATTCCAGAAAATTATCACAAGAAAATGAAGAAAAAAAAATATTCATTTTTTCAAAAAAAAAAATTTTCTGCTATCTTCAACTGAATTCATTCTCCCGCTGACATTTCCTATCCGATAAAAAAAAAGAATAAATATATTTAGAAAGAAAAAAATAATAAAAATAAAATTACAAGGTGAAGAGAGAACTGCATTTGATGTTACATTTTGTCTATACTTTGTCTTCTTGGTTAAAGGGTTGAATTTATGCATTATCATTAGCGGATATTTCTTCATTTCCATAGATTTGAATCAAGGAATCTTCTTTATGAACAGTAACGACAACAGTGATTGGTATTTAAATGCTAATTCCGCTTTAATAAAAAAAAAAATCTTGAGGAAATTGATTTTCTTTATTTATATTCCGCATATAGATATTCACTTCTATACATGAGCATGGCGATTTCAATTTCGCTACTACTTCTTCTCGTCAATTCCGTTCAGTCGCAGTCAACAGGTAAAACAATACTTATTTATTACTGTATTCAAACTTTCATTGCGATCGTTCTGAGCTCTAGAAATCTCTAAAATATCACGTACGAAATCCCGTATGACATTTTTAACACTCTTTTGATCTCTGGGGGTTATGCATTTCTTTTAAATATACACTGTCTTCATAAAAGATAACTTGTATTTTTAAAATTTTAATGCAAACGAGAATATTATTGTCATAAAAAATTTATTTAAATAATTTTCTTCTATTCAATTTCCTATTAACGTTAAACTAATTCTTAAAAACAGTTAAGAAGCTGATACGGCTTGCTCAGATATAGAGTAGATGTACCAATAATCGATAATTTAAGACATTACAGTGAAGCGATATTGTGTACTTAAATAAAATTGCATTTTGAAACTTTTCTACTTATACCATTAAATTGTAAATATAACACAGAATGCGCCAATCTCTAAACAATTAGTTTATCTTTAAAAGCTATTAAGTTATTAAATTTATATTTATTTATTTTATTTATGAATTGGGATCCAATACGTCCATCCAGGGCCTGTGTGGCCAGAGGCCGTCTAGGCCACAGCCTCCCCCTTTTGTTTTTTCCTCACTGATGCAGTTTCACCAGAATTGACAACATTCACATAAACATTAATAACACATTTTTATTATATATTTTTACAAAAAAAATTGACATTTTAAAAGCAGTTTCTAACGGCGTGATAAAATCGACCATTTTTAACAAATGTGTAAGTTATTCAACATTAACTAAAATTGTGCTTTTTGTAACTTAAGTTATCCATATAGATCATTTATTTTTTTTTTTACTGAAATGATAAATTAAATCGGTCCACTCCATGTAGAGTGCAAGCAACATAGAAAATGAAGGTGTGCAATATCATCAGATCTTAGCCAAACGTATTTGCCAACAGATTGCTTATAGAAAGTATCTTGACTTTTGAGGACTGTTCTCCTATTTGTAAATTTCATCCAATGTAGTGTTTCTTATTATAGTAAACAGAATAGTAGTTTTCTTCTTGCAAGATAACTTGTTCTGAGTATCTGTTTGATCGTCTGTGACAAGATTCAGGACCAACAAAAACAAACGTGAATACGGCCTAGAAGACTTTTGTCAAAATGGGTAATCTAGAAATTGATAGTCAAGTTCAAGTTGTCGGAGCTAGGTCAATTACTGGAAATTAAGTCCCCTTTATTATTATCCTACATTATGGTATCCGTCACGAAAGAAAAAGGAAACTGGCGCTTGCGTAAATGAAAATAAAACTCGTTCAACTACTCAAAAAGGGAAAGGAAACGGGGCATTACTTATTACTGACGCCAGGAATAAGTAATAATCCGTTTCTGATTTTGAACGAGGTTTTTTTCATTTACGCATGAGCCAGTTTCCTTTTTCTTTCGTGCCGGGCACCATAGTATATTAATTGTTTGGTTTTGTTTTAAACACAGAAATTATCTATATTGGCACATATGTGGGTTCTAGTATTGACCGTGGGTTACTACTAGAAGTATTGTCCGTTGATCACACAAAACGGCTCACGTAAAATTACAAATATTATATAATATTCTTGAAAAAAAATTCAGATGAACATACGCTCGCCTAGTGGTTTGTTAGAAAGTTTTTTTCCGACTCCGTAAGGCATTGAACAATCAACACATGGTTGCGGCTATTAGGGAGCAAATTTCTTAGTTTTTTGCTATTCTCGGAAAGCCTAATGCATTATTTAATACCAGGTGGCAGCACCAGTCCCTTTTCTTGCCCTGTTATATTAATTAAAGCCCTTAAGTCCTATAGTGTCAATTACTGATACACACTATCAACTACTGCTACATTAAGTTAGATTAAAAATAAACAATAAAACAACAACAACTTAAACTCGACATGAACAGTAAAGAGAGGAAAGTTTTAGTAAATTTAATGCCAAATCAAAAGAACTCAAAGTTTTGACAGACTATGCTCACCCTGCGCATTTCATTAAAATCTGGTTAATTACTTCCCCCGTGCCAGTTATCCTAGAAAATTTAACTAGAACCATGACCGTTACCTTCACCTATTGCAATCTGCCAATATCTTATTACAGTTACCCCGATATAAGGTGGTTCAATTTTCGCGGTCCCAGTTATTCGTGGATTCTTATTTAGAACATAACTAACTTTTTTTCCGCGGATATTTCCGGGATATCAAGGTATCCGCAAAACCTTAGAGGGGGTGTCTAAAAAGTACAGCTCTTATTAGAAAAGCGTATTTTTCTAAATATCACACTCAAACACACTATTGTGGAAGTTCCGTTAGCTGTATCGCTGGATCGGCGATAATTATTTTTTTCTTCAAAAAAAAAAAAAAAAGAAAAGAAAACGCGCTAATGACAGAGTTCTGGACTGTTATAAATATTTATTCTTCTTCTATATTAAAAGACTGTACTATTCCCTCATCAAATATAAAAATTTTGATTAAAAATGTTTAATGATTTTTAAATCGCTGAATAACCCACCACTTTTCACTTTCGCAAATGACCATTTTTGTTCTTGTTTGGCATACCTGATACCATCTATTTATTAATTAATAATTAGAGCTAGGAACCTTAGGTGTTAAAAACATGTAAAATATGAGGTTCATATTCAGTTAAAATTACTAAAATATTCCTTTTAAATGTATAAAAATCCTCCCTAAATTTAAGTACTTCTTAAAAAACAAATGGTATGAATAACAAGTCAAGCAACCGAAATGCCCAGGACCGATAGGATTTTAAAGAAATCGAGAACGAAAAGAAAAGCATTTGATTTCTAAAGAAGCCTTTCATTCTTATGAATTGGATGCGATTGCTAAGGAAGCCTATGGTTGATAAGCAAGGCGTACTTCTCAGGGAAACGTCTAGTTCAGACTGAATAAAACTATCTGAAAAGTTAAATGGAGAAAGTAGCATTTCTCTATAGATTAGAACCTTTTAATACGAATCCTTTAATTTATTAGCATTCATATTAAATAATCTTTTTTCAAAAACAATTATCATTGAAGGGATGAGTAGCTACTAGCTATTGTTAAAATTTGCCTAACACAAACTAACTATTGATAACATAAGGTATAAGTAGTTACATGCCATATCTTAGCACTGAAAGTTTCCAATAGTTTCATAATGGTGTCATTAAAACACGAACCATGGAACCAATTTCAATTATCATTAATTTTACGTTATATTATTCATGACACGTCATTGCAAGTTGTTTGATATATATTACATGCCATATTTTATCATTGAAAGTTCTAATGAACCATAATAGTTTCACAAAAACCAGGTTTCTTGGAACCAATTTCGACTATCATTAATTTTACGTTATGTTCATTCCTGGCACATCATTCCAAGCGTTTTATATATTACATGCCATATTTTAGCGTAGAACGTTCCAATGAACCATAATGGGTCAATGAAAAGCAGGTACCTTTGAACCAATTTCGACTATCATTCATTTACGTGATATTCATGCATGACACATCATTCCAAGTTGTTTTATGTATTATATGCCAAATCTGAGCTTTGAAAGTTTCCCCTGAACCATACTAGTTCCATGAAACTACATACCATTGAACCTATATTCGACTGTTATTAATTTTACGTAAATATTCAAACATGACATGTTATTTCAAGCTGTTTGATATAATACATGCCATATCTTTGCATTGAAACTTTCCAGTGAACCATAATTGTACCACTAAAGCACATACGCTTGAACCAGTTCTGACTGATATAGACCATCAAGGAAGACGATCACGTGTCTTCAGTTATTTCACAAGATTTTCTCTGCTTTAGCTATAGAATCTTAAAGGGAGAACAGCATTTGGCAATCCATAGGCCATTTATACATGGAATTGTATAGTGAAAAACGTGGTCCCCTATATTATTTTTGACGTTTTGAACCGGAAGTAGTTGACCGATTTTTTCCACCAACGAATTCAGTCTTCCGATCTCCCTAAGTTGTCGAATTGCGAAAACGGAAGTCGAAAATTTGGAAGCGTTCGAAAGCTAGAGCACCAACAGACAGACAGACGGACTCACATTGTGAAAGCATAAGTACCTATCGGCCTAATAAGAAATTTCATCATTTTATTAATTTCGCACTTTACAGTGACTAACAACATAGCTTTTCTGGGATGAACCTCTGTCGATTTCAACGTAAAATAGATTTGTATTGTGAAAATTATCTTTCTGCTTCACACGAAGTAATACTGGCTTTGGAAAACGCAGAAATTTCTTCTACCGTGTACTTTTGGTCTGGGATGTGACACTATTCTCTATACTCCAACCTGGGTTTTTATCAAGGAGATCTTTTAGCTTTGCATGGATAAGTACTTTGTTTAGGTGAAACTGGCACTGATTCGATTGCTGCCACAACCTTCAACACAATAGCAACTGCTTCATAATCGTCTTTTATGCTGTCAAGCGAAAGCGGTCCCCTTATACAGGGATGTAGCCGGGACGTTATCTTAGGGGGGGAAGTCGATTGTCAAAAATTCCGGACCATTTCCCATATTGGGGAGGAAAATTCCGGATCTTTGCCCTTTTCTCATATTTCGGACCTTTTCCCATAATGGGTTGGCTGTCGATCCCCCTCCCCCCGACAATCGACAATCAAACAGTGTAGTGTATCGGTATTCGTGTGGAACATGAAGCATAGCTTCCATAATCTCACCCTTCTTAATCATATTCCAAAGAAAATACACTGAACTAGAAAAGAAGCCTGATGTACCCACAAAGGTCATCCAAAATATGAAAAAGAAAATTGCCTCCTCTTGCTGGAGGCAGATATGATTAACGATTGTCTGAACTAGGAGTATATCACATAGTAAGCCACAAAAAAAAACCGAAAAACTTATGAAACCCAGTAATCTGTAAAGATGACATTGTCAATGTCATCAAAATTGACATCAATGATATGTCTTGGATTACGGTGTCTTTTTCGATGTAAAGAATGTTTTAGAATGCCAGAGACTAGATCATTATCATGATTTACCATAATAGGCAGCACGGTTTTCATGAGCTCTTGAACATATTTCCCAACATGGTTCATATTGAAATCATTATGAATGGAGCAATTGCTCGCAATTCCCCTATCTAATTGTGCAATAGTCCTTAGGGTAACGTTCTGGAACGTTGTGGCAATAGTCCTTAACTGCTGGAGAAGATCAAGATGATCAGGCCGTTTCACATCTGCTGGAGAAGCACAGTCATTGATGGCATCAGTAATACGTGTAGTGACCCTTTCAACATTTATGTCTATCCCCTCCGAACTGTGCTCGTCATCGAGTAGATTACTGTCATTTTTGAGAAGATCTCTGAAAAGTTTTCAATCTTGTTTAAGCTCTATTTATATTTTCAAAATTCAGTGCGACCTGTTTATGATCTGATGCCACAACCTTCAACACAATAGCAAATACTTCATGAAGAGGCAATCGTCCTTCCAAATACTTTATGCTGTCAAGCGAAAGCGGCACCCTTATACAGGGCCGTAGCCAGGACATTATCTTGGGGGTGGGGGGCGATTTTCAAAAATTCTGGACCTTTTTCCATAATGGGTTGGTCGTCGACCCCCCCCCCCCCGACTACGGCCCTGTTATATATACCACAATACTGCGATGCTGCACCAACGGGCATCGAGTGTTTCTGATTGCTCGAGACCAATAGCAACGGTAGTGCCATCTTTTGGCGAAGGTGGAAACTAGTCCAGTTGTTCATTGATCACAACAGCGATAATACAAAAAGCCAATGGTTCTCTGGGGTGTAGGACAAAATGCTATCAAAATATGCTTTTTAGGTCTGATAAGCCCAAATATGTCACAAACCATTAAATATGCTTTTTTAGGTCTTTATAACTCTTAAACTAAAACACATATATTTATAAAAAAAACACGTTTTTGTGCATATCTCTTAGTACTGAAACCATAAACAAAATATGTTTTGACCTAAGGTTCCTACCCTATTAATAAGCCACAAAACGAAGCCTATCATTAGGAATTAATTCTCATATCTAAAACGTCTCTCACTTATAATTATTGCTAATGCTAACATGAATGCAGTGTGATTAATATACAGGTGAATTATTGAACATGAATAATTTTAGAGGAAAACTAATATTTCAGAAAAAATTGTATTTTTTTTCAGAGGAAAGAGTTTTTATTTATGTTCATTTTTTATAAGAAAAGAGAATGAGAGAAGTTTCCGAAAGCCACGACGGATCTGCGTGGAAACGGGATATACAATCAATGAGAAAAGAAATTGAAAGAACTAAATTAAAAAGAATAAAACAGAAAAGAGAGGAAAAAGAAACCAAAGTGCGAATATGAAAAGCGAATGAAGTAGAGCAAAAAAACATGAATCTTTTTCTCTAAAATTATTTATTTTCAAGTTATCCAAGTTTCCTGATTTAAACGCCTCATCCTGTATATTAAAATGAAATAAATTTTTTTTTCCTTTGTAAATTCAAGGGCAAAATATTGCTCCCTTTGGGGCAGCAACTAGCTACGAGATGAAAATGACAAACGATGGTAATATGGACACGTGTACCCTATTAAAAACAGGCAGAAATGATCGTTGGTGGATTTTGAGCTTTCAACAGCGTCATACAATCGAAGAAGTAAAGATAACAATTCGAAGCTGTAGGTTAATGGGATATTACATTGGTAAACTTGTTTCATTAACCTCTTGAGCCGACAGTTCATTGAAATGGTTCTACTGAAGCGTTGAAAAAAAGAGAATTAAAAAACTCTTACTTTTCAGTGATTGAATAAACAGTTTTAAATAACTTATGCCATGCTTACATATGGAGAAAGTAATAGAAGTAAGTCAAAATGAATACCAGTATTGCCAATTTTTGTCTGATTTGCTCCAGGGGTTAATGCTATTTTAAAAACTTTATGGTAACCATACCTTGGTGTATCACTTTTAATCAAAGTTCACAACAGACTTAGAAAAAAAACCTGTTGAACTATCTTTTGCTTTCTTTTTAGGGTTTTAGCATCATCTAAAACCCTATTAACGACGGTACAGATGTATGTAACATATGTCACACGCCATAACTTTTGAAAGGATTGACCTAGAGGCTTGAAATTTTCCACTATACAGAGGACGGAGCGAAAAATACAGCGAATCCTCTAGTGTGAAACAAACCATGTATTTGTCTGGTTTTCCCGACTGACTTCCTTTCATGTCTATGGAGATTTGATTGCGTTTGAGCAATTTGTGACGTCAGAGTGTGACTGTTTGACGTCAGAATTTAAAGGACTCTATTTGAACTTAACGAATCCTCCCGCTACTGCTCGTAACATTTTGATGCCATAATTTTTGAAAGAATTGACCTAGAGGCTTGAAATTTTCTACACACGTAGGCCCTATACAGAGGACGGTGCGAAAAATATAGCGAATCCTGTTGGGTGGCCCGGGGCCCCTCAGGTCCACTTGTATGAATTTCATGGTTCCGTTTTTATCTTTTGAAAAATGAGGGCAAAAATCCTGAAATTTCGTAAGTTTGTAGTGCGGTTCTACAAAAATAAAACCAATAGACAAGAAAAGTGATTTAAGCCTCTAGGGCCCCACCGGAGGTCCCGAGGATCCAAATACAATTGAAGCTATAACATTTGAACGGAATGACCTAGGAACCTGAAATTTTGTATATTTATAGTGGTACTAAAGATATATAGCAAATATACAAGAAATGTGATGTAGGCCTATGGGGCCCGCCAGAAGACCCTGAGGCCTCAAATACAAATCAAGTTATAACTTTTGAATAGAAAAGTCTAGAAACCTGAAATTTTGTATATTTTTTGTTTGGTACAGTCAATCAAAGGAAATAATCTACACGAGTTTAATACTTAATATTACATTTCAGAATAATAATTAGATGTCTATGAGGATTTTTATACATGCCATACCTCAGATATTTAAATTATTGATGAAAAATAGTCAAGAAAGTTCCACAGCCTGGGATCGAACAAGGAACTTTCTGCTCACCGTGCAGATGCGCCAGCCAATAGCGCCACTGCGGACATGGAAGCATTACGCTATCTACATGCCCTTTGGGCTGGCTGGAGCAGTACCCAGTTCGCAGGCTGGGATTATCTTTCTTACTGGCGTAATAATCGTTAAAGAATAATAATTAGATGTCTATACACGCCATACCTCAGATATTTAAATTGTTGATAAAAAATAGGAAAGAAAATTCCGCAGCCCGGGATCGAACCAGGAACCTTCTGCTCACCATGCAGATGCGCCAGCCAATTGCGCCATTAGTTCGCAGGCTGTGGAATTTTCTTTCCTATTTTTCATAGACATCTAATTATTATTCTTTAACGATTTTAACGCCAGTATGAAAGATAGTCCCAGCCTGCGAACTGGGTACTGCTCCAGCCAGCCCAAAGGGCATGTAGATAGCGTAATGCTTCCATGTCGGCAGTGGCGCAATTGGCTGGCGCATCTGCACGGTGAGCAGAAGGTACCTGATTCGATCGCAGGCTGTGGAATTTTCTTTCCTATTTTTCATCAACAATATTACATTTCATGCTAATGTGTTGTTTTGATATCTTTTTTTAATTATAATTATTTACATTTAATAATCTTAATAATGTTAACTCTAAATGTAATATTAAATTATTAAAAAAAAATTAATATTGAAACGGTAAAACTTAGAGTAAAATCCAAGTGTGGATTATTTCCCTTTGATGACTACAATATAGAAGGAAGCTGATATAAGCCTCTAGAACCCAGCCAGGGGCCTCGAGGCACCAGATACAATTGAAGCTATAACATTTGAACGGAAAAGCCTAGGAACCTGAAATTTTGTATATTCATAGTGTGGTACTAAAAAATATTGGAAATATACAAAAAAGTAATATAGGCCCCAGCAGGCCCTAAACAGAAGCAAAGCTACTACTTTTAAACAAAAAGGTCTAGAAATCTAAAATTTTGTTTACTTCTAGAAAATTATCTCAAAAATTTAGCTAATATACACTAAAAATTGGTATAAGGCTCTTGGATCTCGACAGAGGCCCTGAGGCCCCAATCACAAATCAAGCTATAACTTTTGAACCAGAAGTCCTTTGCATATTTATGGTGTGTTAGTTAAAATTTTAGCTATTATACACTAAAACTTATATAATCCTCTGGGGCCCTGGCAGGGGGCTTAAACACAAACATAGCTATAATGTTTGAACGAAAAGGCTTGGAAATCTGAAAATTTGTATACTTATTTGTAAAATTAGTAGTTACTAAAAAATTTAGCTAATGTACACCAAAACCGGGTATAAGGCTCTTAGGTCTCCACAGGGGCCCTGAAGCCCAAATCACAAATAAGCTCTAATATTTGAATAATAAAAAGGCTTAAGAACTTGGAAGTTTTATATTTTTACAGTACATTACTTAAAAATTATAGAAAACTAGAAGAGGTACCCGGCGTTGCCCGGGATAATTACACTTGCACAA
>JAHWFO010070879.1:12192-30782 GCA_023313115.1 Rhysida immarginata | reverse complement strand
GACGATCGTTTTCACATGACCCCACAGAAAAAAGTCCAAGGGATTAAAATCGGGTGATCTTGCACGCCAGGCTACCGGTCCACCTCGACCTATTCACCGATTCGTGTATGCAGCATTAAGGTATGCTCGCACAACATGGCTGAAATGTGCTGGAGTGCCATCATGCATGAACCACATGTTAGATCTTATCAAAAGAGGAACATCTTCCAGTAATTCTGGCAATGCATTCTGCGGAAACAAAAGATACGTTCGCCCAGTCAATCGTGGCGGCAACACATAAGGGCCAATTAAGTTATTTCCGACAATTCCGCACCAAATGTTCACGGAGAAACGCTCTTGATGCGCTCGAGCTCTAGTAACATGCGGGTTACCCTAATGGAATGGTGCTGGTTGTGAGAATTTACGATTCCTGTCCGGGTGAAGGTTGCTTCGTCCGTGAAAAGTATCTGGCTGAGACAACTAGGGTCTGCAGCATGACGACGTTGTATCCATTGCCAAAATGGTTGTCGGTGTGGATAGTCCGTTGGGTTTAGTGCCTGAACCAGTTGCAGGTGGTATGGATGCAAAAGCTGACGGTGAAGAATGCGCCAAACAGATGAGTGCGGAATGTGTACCATGGAAAAAATACGACGGGTGCTTGTCTGTGGTTCATCATGTATGATGTCAATTATCACATCCTCCTCATCCGGAGAATGTGCTACAGGCCGCCCTTGTCCTGTTTGACGGCCAAAGGAACGACGCTCCCTCAAATGTCTGTTCGGTTATTTGGCAAACGTCTATTCGGAAAGCGTTCTTGGTAGAGTCTTCTTGCTTCCACAGCATTTCCGTCCGCAAGACCATACATTCGGTGAATGTCAGTGTATTCTGCACTGGAATACGTGTACATGACTTTTTTTTACGTAAATCGTAATGCGTATGTCAAAGCACGCAAACGTTCTGAAATTGATATTCCTAGTGAATGTACAGTAATGGAAACAACCGTACACAACTAATGGAACAACCCTAAAGTAGGTTTAAATGGAACAAACCACTCAACCTAGTGTTGGGTCGAAACGCTGGAACTGCTAAAATATCGTCCGCTAACTACCGTGCTTCCCTACTCTATCATATTGGATTACTCGCAAACAAATCGTTTCCAGACTAAGTGCTATAGAACATTTTCATCTTCTTTTGACCTGAAGAATATGTCACTAAATTTATTGTACATAATTTTGAAAAACCCTGTATAATAAAATTAAGATTATGAATTAAGTAAAAAAAGATTAATATGGAGCCAAAAAGGACACCGATGAAGAGTGATAGAAATAAACACTAAAGAAGAAACGTCCAAGTAGGAATGTTGTAGGAACGTGGTGTAATAAATCTCCTAATTAAACATATCCTAACTTTAGTATTTCAAGTATTCTTCATCTCTATTTCTTTTGTCTCCATTGATGCTTTCACTACCAATAGATTTACTTATTATTTTGAAGAACTATAATAAATAAGAAATGATACCAGAAGAGATCAGTAATAGAAAAATTCTCTATATCGAAAACGAATGCTTCAGATCCAACCTCCCTTTTTGAGCTCTCTCTAGAAATTCAGATGTTTATATCAATAATCTTGATCTCTTTTCAAAATACAAGCTGGGCCATAAGTCTCTACTGTGCTCACACTTGCGCATCCTGAACACCGTGTTACAGAGGTCAGTCGGGCACAATTTAAAAGTAAACTTTCAGAAATCCCGGTTCGCGGTTGACACCACCCCTTGTACAATTCGTGTTTGTGGAAATTGATGGAACTATGTGGGGACCTATTAGATCTAGGGGGGAGTCATATGGTGCAGGTGTCCGGGATGGCGGCCATCTTGAAAGTCTTCATCATTGATGCAACATTCGAGTTTAAATGGGAAGGGGGTCATAGGACACATGATTTCGGGCTAGAATTTCCCAAGGAAAACAATGATGAGTCCGTTTGTTCTTATCTTAATTCGTTCAACAGTTACAAGCGTTCCAAATGACGACTCTCGCTGTTATTTATCCTTTATTGCAGGCGCTAAATCATGCCACTAACCACATAGAGAGGACAGAGTTGATAAGGGCATGGGGATGAAGGGGTGCAGGGGCTGTAGCAGCGGAATTCAATGAACGTCACCCTGATCGACAACCTGTGTCCTATGTTAGTGTTGTCCGGCTCTTCAAGAAATTCATGGATACCGGATCCGTAGCAGACAAAACCAACTGTGGAAAACCCACGACTGAAACAGATGAAAACCAACCGCAGCCCAGGAGGGGGATCAAGTCGAGCACGTGGAACATCATATGTAACAGTGAGAATCGCCATTTGGAATGCCTGTAACTGTTGAATGAATTAAGATATGAACAAACGGACCTCACCATTGTTTTCCTTGGGAAATTCTAGTCCGAAATCATGTGCCCTATGACCCACTTCGGTGCATCAATGACGATAGTTTTCAAGATGGTCGCCGTTCCGGTCACCTGCACCATATGATTTCCCCCTAGGCCTAATATGTCCCCACATGGTGGCTGTCCGTCAATTTTCACAAACACGAATTGTACAAGGGGTGGTAATGGACTTATGACCCACCTTGTACATATAATTTTATACAGTCGAACCTCAATATCTAGAAAATATTTTAAATCCCTGCATTTTCACTATTACTTCAATTACCTCGAAGCATTCTATCGGAAAACTTCGGTATGTCGAATTTTTGCTTTCTGTCCCAGCGAAATGCAAGATATTTAAAAACATTAGATTTAAGAAATGTTTCTTACGGAAACTGAAAGATTTGACGTCACTTCCGTTAAAGTTAGACGATTCTCCTGCTTTACGAAAAAACTTTTCCATCTCGTTGGCAAGTCTCGAGATTGCGAATTTACATACGAGAATTTGAGTTTGGTGCCAGTGGTAACTGGTATCCTCAATCAGCACACGTGGATTACAGTACATGCACGATTATTACCTGGTAACTACATAACATTATAGTACACGATAACGTGATTACATTGTGTTCGCAATGATGCAAGGAGCAAAACGTAAATTGAATGCAGAATTCTGAAAATGCTTGGACGAAAACCCATTAATGGAAAGAAACGAAATTGCTAAAATGTTTGGTATACCATGTAGTACTCTGTCAACGATTTTAAAGAACACTGCGTCACTTTCTGGAATCCACGAAAAATAAAGATCAAGATTCATACACATCACTAGTTTCCTTAAAAAATGTCGCAGAGAGAATTAAACAAGCGTCAACCACTGATTACGAACTATTTTTAGCACAGTTTTAGTATGTATTCTACGCAAATGCATATACAGGGTGTTTTTGAATTGAGTACAGATTTTTTGGGAGATGATAGAAGAAGTCCTTAGAAGTATTTTTTGTCATATGAACATGGGGTCCCCGCAGCTCCGTTTACTTACAATACTGCATTGAATAATCAAATACACCGGGACGCAGTGTGCGTTGGTAGGCCTAGATTATTTTATTTTTAACAATTATCATGAGCATCTACTGTATGACTTTTACAGTAATTTTTCGAAATGACCGCCATTTGCTACATAGCACAATTCGCAACGCCTTATGATGGATTGATGTACGCGTGGAAACACTTGATTTGCACCGTTGCTGATGTCACCTGCTGCCGCGACAACACGAGCCGCCAATTCTTCTTTGGTATCTACGGGTTCGAAGTACACCTTTGATTTTATGCTTCCGCATAAAAAAATCCATCGGTGGCCAAGCAACTGGTCCGCCACGACCAATCCAACGACCAAGATATGTCTCATTTAGGTAATCTCTAACTGCTCTTGTGTAATGCGAAGGTGCGCCGTCCTGTTGAAACCACATCAAATGTCTGGTCATTAGTGGAACATCTTCAAGAAGACCAGGGAGCTCCTCCTTCAGGAAACCAAGGCATGTTTGCCCGTTAAGACGGCATGGTAGGAGATATAGCCCAATCAGGACATTACTTTAAAAGTTATTACAGTAGATTGCTTGTGTTAATTGTTAAAAATAAAATAATCTAGGCCTACCAACGCACACTGCGTCCCGATGTCATTTGATTGTTCAATGCAGTATTGTAAGTAAACGGAGCTGCGGGGACCCCATGTTCATATGACAAGAAATACTTCTCAGGACCTCTTCTATCATCTCCCAAAAAATCTGTACTCAATTCAAAAACACCCTGTATATTTGTTATTATACTGTATTGTGAAGTTTACTCGTATATACTCTCTTTCGTACAGAGAAGTTTACATTTCTTCGTATAGTACAGGGTGGGGCATGGGAATTTCCTTTTTTGAAAATGGAATAAAAAACTGTACACATTTCAAAACTTAATTATTTTTATTATTCTCTTGTCACACAAAATGCGATTTTATTTTACACCGTTTTAAAAAGAATATCTCTTAAATATCGGCCTCTAATGTCAATACATTGATGCAGTCGAATTCGGAAGTGTCGGTCCATTCTTTCAACCGTGGCAACCGATACACTGGTAATTTCTGCTCGGATGTCGTTCTGTAAGTCCTCTAGGGTCTGTGGATGGTCATTATAAACCAGGGATATGAGATACGCCCAAAGGAAATAATCACAGGGGGCTAAATCAGGCGAACGCGCAGGCCAGTTTACGCAACACCACCCAAAGAGAAAGCCTGAGCGCGGAAACGTCATACATTGTTACATCTTGATACGAAGTCATAATTTAGGGCTTATTATTGGTAGAAATGCTACTAAAGATGACTTTTTATGATGATGTAACAATGTATAACGTTTCCGCGCTCAGGCTTTGAGTAGAGGTGGTGTTGATTTACGTGCCCTCTCAGGGAGATCAGCCGTTCAGGGAAGGCTTGTCTCAAAATATCCACTGAAATCCTGGCGGTGTGAGCTGTAGCCCCATCTTGACATAGAGAACGCCCAGACATGCCAAGGACGCGCAGAACGCTTGGGAGATCGAACAATAGACAAACGAACTCGTTCAGCAATTTCAGTTGTTGTGACGGTCCTTTTTTTGGACACATTCCCCGTTTCCCTGAAGGAGGAATTTCAAAGGCCTTCCGGGGGGGGAGGCCGTGGCCTATGGGCTTCCACTGAACACACACTTCAGGGAAGTTAAGCAACATCAGGCACGGCTAGCCATTGGATGGGCGACCATCAGTGAGATACGATCTTCACCCCCCCCCCCCTTCCCCCGGCTGCTGCGACCATCTTACAGCAGTTGTTAAGCCAGGTCCATCCAGGGACCCAACTCGTCGGCCTCTGGCCATACAGGCCCTGGATAGACGTATTGGATTACACTCATGAAATAAATAAAAAATAAAAAAGGGGCACGTTGCACAGCGATAATGGAATGGCCGTTAGAAAAATACGCCTCCACAGCGAAAGCGCGCTGCTATCTCAACAAAAGCATGCTGGGAGCTGAAACAAGTGCCTATATAAACTTCCCATCCGAGCCATTCCATTGTGCTCTTTCCATCACTCTGTGATGCCTATTAACTCAATCATGGCCAATTCAAATACATACACTATCTGTCCAAAAGAATAATACTTGACGAATTATCCTGAAACTTCAGGAATGTAAAGAGCATGTTACACCACATATATTTCAGCAAAGGTTTTATCCCTTAAGCAAATAGGGAAACAGCAACAAAGAGAACTAAAAAAAATAATGTTTGGGATCAACCTGTAAAAAATACTGCTTAAAATGCGTTGTAGCTGTAGATTATGATTAGGAGGCTTCTTTTACTTATCTGTGTTCATTTGTATGAGAATGGCACGTGTATTCATGGAGATATAAAGGTTTCTTTAAAAAAATCGAAATGTTTTTGTAAGTTTTTTATTTAAAACATGCAGCGTTTTCAACCCAATGCAATGCCATTTTCAGGAAACTTGACAAATTTTAGTACAGACAACACCCTGCAATCAGAATAAAGTGCGCCCAGACAAAATAGACTCAACCCTGAAATTTGCATAATTTGAAAACAGAAGCAGAAATAAGTTAATTATGATTTAGAAACGCGTTCTAAATATGTTAATAATTATTTTTAACAATTGTCTAAGAATACTGTACGTAAAACCGTTTATTCCAAGTATATTTTCCAAAAGTTTTGTCATCACGTGTCCATTAATTATAAACTCACAGTGCGCCATTGTGAATGTGTATGTGAAACTTGCCAATTTGAACGAGACAAACAGTAAATCATTACTGTTAGACTTATTTGTGACTAAAAATCTACAAATTGCATGGTTAAATAGTGACAATTACAATGGGAAGGTGTGCATCATTAACAGACTTTGAAAATGGATAAATTGATGCTTTGCATAAGCAGGGATTATCTACGAGAGAGATTGCAAGTCAAACAAGAAATTAAGCCTCCCGAGAAAGGTATAGGAAAGTAGCGGAAGCCCTGAGTTCATCAATTTTTTTTTTTAGCCGGCTGCATGATCTGGGCTGCATTCAGTTGGCGTTCGTTAATGGCAGAATGAATGCTATTGGTTACCAAAAAATGTTGTCAGAGACACTTTTTCCGTATGCAGAAGGCATAACAGGATCTCCATGGCAGTTTCAACAAGACAATGCTCCTATACACCCTGCCAAAACAACTAAAACGTGATTTTCCGATCATGGAGTTGATGTCTTACCGTGGCCAGCACTCTCCCATCGAAAATGTTACTGCAAACAGTTACTTCAAAAAGTTTAAAAAAAAAGTTAATCAACAAAATGCTCGATGTGACGACCGTGGGCACCATAACACAATTAGGCACGGAACCTAACTGACGCCAAAACATCGGCAAGCATGGCTGGTGTCACTTCGAAGCAGAAGATCATGTTGACCATTTCCTCAATAGTGTAGCTTGCCATCCTGGAATTGTTCTGTCTTCACTTTCATGTCTTTTATTTGCTTTTCCGCATGAAAGTGAATGTGAGTATGATAATTTATGTTAATTTTTTGATTTGCATGCTTTACATGGTGGAAATATCAACATTCAGTTTTCCTTGTGCAGTGTGACTGTTTGTAAGCTACAAACAGTTTACCACGTGATTGTGGGTGATTGGTTGGTCCGATTTGGATGATTTTTTTTTTGTTTTGTGTGTTTTTTTATGCTGAACAAGTTTGCAATTGGGTTTTTTTTCTCTATCCCTTACGGTTTTTGAGATAAATTTTGAATGTGTCCTAATTTGCATATTTGGGATGATGAAAAGTGCACCATGGGATAGGCCACCTACAACTTCCTATTCATTGGATTCATCAAAATTGACATATCTGCTTCGGTTCAAAAAATAAAAGGGGGGGTTTAGACTTTTGTATTCACCCTGTATATATAAAAGAGGACATCCACTGACCGACTCACTGATTCATCATCGCACAGCGAAATCTACTGGGGCCACTGACTCGATACTCGGTGGGGTCATAGGACGTAGGAGCGTGCTAAGACGGGGTTTTCTGAAATTCGTACCCCTGCCCCACCAGGGGGGCAGAAAGGAGTTGCACGTTCGGTCGCCCCCAATGAACGCAGATCTTGGAAATTTTGCAGGAAGTTTTCTAGATACCGTGCCAAAAAAGTGGTTTCCCCGATTTTCGATATTTGAATTTTAAGGGCGCGAAAACTGAAAAATATCGATTTTCGGGGGTGTTTCACAAAAGTTTCTGATATTTTGATGGAACCTCGCAGGGAATAAAGATAAAGCAACAAAACTCCGAGGGAAGCTTTTTGGGGATATTTCAAAACAAAAACAATTTCTGGGTTTTACGATTTTCGCTTTGTGAGGGGGGCCAGGGAGGCCTAAAGATTGCTCCCCGTTTTTGTGTTTTTGCCGCCTAACTCTAATGCGGAAATGCAGAGAGCTTCAAAATTGCGCACGAGGATGTAAAAGACTTATATAAAAAGGGAGCATTCGTTGGTTTTTGAAAATCGATTTTAAAGGGGGTAGAAATCAAAAAAAAATCCAAAAATAAGCCTAATTAGGACCTTCGCGTACGACTTAGATATTTGGACCAAGAATAGTTCACAAAATGTAAAAAAACCTAATTTCTGCTTTTTTTCATATTTAATCCCTTTGCCCCCCTAAGGCTCCGTAAAAATATGAGATTTCTCGCAGTTTTTCCATTATTTCGCGAGTAAAAATAGGTCTAAATTAAAGAAATTTGGTACGTCACCAATAGGTAAATAAAGTCCCGGTATATCACCTAGAATTCCTGTCTTTCGGATTTTTCTTAGAATGGATAGCCCCTTCGCTCTGTGTTGTATTCATTGGGTTATTAAGTAGCGGAAGAATGGAGCTACTTCTTGTTTTCACAATGTCTGTCTGTCTTTCCGTCCGTCCCCTTCATAATTTCCGCATTTTTTTTCAGATAGAAGATTGAAATTCGGAATGTACCTTACTATGGGCATGTGCATCTTCACTATTTAGTTTGGTTTTGATTGGCCCACTGGGGTCGGAGTTTCGGGGCGGAAATTAGAGAGGACCAAAAGGTCTACGCGTATTTATGCATTTGAAGGAGTAAATATGGGCATGCCGATTCCTATAAGCAAGATCAACGTTACTGTAAAGTTTGGGCCAAATTGTCCCAATAGGGTCGGAGTTGTGAGGGATGGCAATCACTTGGTCTTTAGAACTATGGCAACATCTGGCATGATATATATCATTCGAACGGAAATGATGAGAAACGAAAGAAGATAGAGCTCTTTTTCGTTTTATAAATACTTTCGAGAAAATCAATTTTTCGATTTAAAAAATGGAGGGGGGGGGGATATAAAGTGCAGATAAAAGGGTAAAAATAAATGACCTCAGCGCTTCCGCTACCTTTCTATACCTTCCTCGGGAGGATTAATTTCTTGTTATTTAACCAATTTGGAGTTATAATTTAACTTCTTTAGATTGTTCTGCTTACCTACTAGGCTAATTATCCCGGGCAATGCCAGGTCCTCTGCTAGTAAATAAATGAAGTTAATAAATCAGTAAATAAATTAAGTTAGGGAATGAAATACTTACTTACTTACTTACTTTTCAAACCCGCTAATTCGTTAGGGTCGCGGGGGCAGCAGCCCTATGGAGGATCTCCAGCGATCGCGATCTTCCGCCCTCAGGCGCATGTCCTCCCTGGTAATATCCAAGCGACTCGAACCCAGATCTCCATGTACTCTAGCCACCTGGTTCTAGGCCGACCCCTTGGTCTCTTATCCACCGGCTTGGAAAATAACAACTGCCTAGGAAGACTAGTTTGCGGCATCCGTATCACGTGGCCATACCAGCGCAACTGAGATCTCTCAATGCGAAGAAGTAGCGGCTCAACACCTAAAGATTCCCTTATTGGGCTGCTGTAAACTATCTAGTAGGGTAACACCTGCCACACCTCTCAGAAATCTCATTTCGGCCGCTTGTACCCGCGATCGCACTCTTTCGGTCATTACCCAAGCCTCATGACCATAGGTGAGAATGGGGACAAAGATAGATTTGAAGACGGAGAGCTTGGCTATGTTACCCAGCTCGCGTTTCGTTACCACGGATCGCCACAGTTCACGTCTGACACCGCTTGCTGCACCGATCCGAGCATCCAATTCTTTCTCCTGCCGTCCATCACTCGTGAATGCAATCCCGAGATACTTGAACTTCTCCACCTGTCTCAATGAGGCTCCCCTAACATGGAGAGCGCACTGAGCAGGCTGTCTTGAAAGGACCAGAACCTCGGTTTTAGCCACACTGATCTTCATTCCAGCTTCTTCACATTTGAATGAAATAATGTTACATAAAAATAATAATAAAATTGAAAAACCTGTATATGCATTTCGGAAGCCACGCAATTCTCTAAACTAGATTTACTTTTCTCTATAGTATTTTTGATAATTACTATATATTTGGCCATTTTTTTTCCTATATGAAGATTTAAAAAACTTCTTTATTCTTTTGTAAATTTCAGTTTCATTTTTCAATCTTCCTCAATGCGTCTTTAAGAACGGATATCCTCATTAACTACCGTTTCAGAAAGATCTTTATACGCGATAAAAAAAATCGCTCTCTGAATGTTAAAGAGAACTGCGCTGTAATATTAAAAATTAATGAATAAGCAACTGACTAAAAACAATTAAATAAATTAAGACCAATCAATCGACTAAAACTTGTCTAAATCCAGGAGAATTTAAGATGTTTCACTGGGGAAAAAATTATTTCATAAGGATATTATTAGTCTAGGAGTGTTTAATAATAAATCAAATTGGTGTAATTTCTCCTTTTATAATGTAAGAATTGATAAATTAAATTATATAAAAATAAAATAAAAGTCACCAATGTTGAGGCAGTCTTGTGGATGAAAGTCTTGTAGAAGTCCTGTTGTTTAGAAATTATAAATGTTTTTATTACCATCATCGCCTCCATGATCTTCACAAGAGTTATCAACATCATCTACATAACTTTCATCAAATTTCTAAACAACAAGACTTCTACAAGACTTTCATCAGAAACTGGTTACAAGAATTAAAAAAGGAAGAGAGCAAAATTTTTTAGGAATTTTTAAGCAATTTCCCAAAAAGAAATAAGAACGATATGCAAATTGTTTTACACAATTAGCTGGGCTCAGAGGGGGGGGGGGGGGGGGTTAGTTTCGAATTTCGCCACCAGAGAGCGTATTACATCATGTTTGGAGGTCATCTCCAGTATATATTTATTTATTTATTTGTAAATTACCGCTAATTAATACTAATTATGGGCACAAAATATTAATTATTTACAAATAAACAGGCTAAGGTCTTTCATTTAAGACCAAAATGAAGTTTAGAAATGCAGTAATTTTCTCCAACGAACTGTCGACAGAATCACCCTTGGAACTTAAAGGACAACTCTACGCAAAAAAATCGATTAAATTTTTTTTACAGAATATCATTCTTTGATATTAAATAAAACACATTCCCTTTGAAATTTTAAAATTTGACCCATAATTTCAATATAAGAAAAGCTATGAAAAGTAAAAAAAAATTGTACTGGGCTGTGTTGGGACACGGCCGCTAGTTAAGTCGTAGAATACGTCTTGTGGCTTCATTGCGAATAAGACAACACAATTTAAAAATTTTAATTTCTGACATGAAATGTTCAATATCCTTGCAATATATCATAATTTTTTTTAACCAGACTCGTTATTTTTAACTGAACCTTAATTATAAGGCATTCACAACTTACAAATCAGTGGTCTGTGATAAGAGAAGTATGATGCAAATGTCAACAGACGAGAATCAATATCAAATCTGTAGTATTGCCACCCAATGTAGTAGGTGATTCGATGGGCATGTAATCTAAATTGAAACGTTTCTTCACAAAGCCAAGAGCTGCAAGTTTAATATAGCATCTATATTGAAATCTCCAAACATCATAATTTGCACATCAGTATCCACCTCCATGTTGTCTTTGATAGGTGTAGTTGCTCGTGAATATTTCATCATCGCACTGAACAACAACATTGCCATATCAGATATCGAACATTAGGATGATTTTAAACAATGCCTAGTATAAATCTCACCACACTTTAATCATACAAATATTACCGATACCAGCGTCAATCAGTCATCTATAGTTTGACCAGTCTATCAGTGTATGTTCGCATTCGGTTAAAGAATTAATATTTCTGAAGATCGCAACACCGCCTGCTTTCCTATAACTTATTACACCATGTTTGGTGAGTGCACCGGATCTAATACAACAAGACTGATTCATTTGTATCCTCAATTCGAATCCATCTGTATGTACAGGTTCACCTGCATTCATCCAAGTCTCACTTGTTGCCAAGTAATCGGATGTAATAAGTACTGTGCATGTGCTACTAAATACTGTGCATTGAGATTGGTAACTATAACGTTTAAAATATTCTATTGTTCAATGGAATCATCATCATCATTGTTGTAGCTAACAGTGTCGTTGTTTGTATTTTTAATATGAACTTTTTACGCGTTTGGTGAATGCTAGCAGAATGTGCGATTCCAATCTCGTATTCGTCTCTGAACTTTTTCATCGAAGATGCTTGACTATCTGGAGTGAGATAGCAATTACAGTAGTCTTAGGAGTTAGTTAAATAAATCCATCTATACTGGTTACTCGATTCAATCCAAACATTAGCCAGTTGATTATGTTGTGATATATCATAATCAAGGAAGATACGATCAAATGTAGCACCTTGGGATTTAAGTGCCGTGATCTCAGCGGTTGGCACCAATGGGATATTCACGTTTACATTTGATCGTTCTACCTAAATTGATGTTCGCTGTACGTTTAGTGGTCGGCGTCTATTTCATAAAAAATCATTTATGTTGTCTTTGAACTTAGAATTCAAAGGTGGCTTACATTTGATTCGTGCCCATTTCTTCATTTGGCAACTATAACCTTAAACGACAGATTCATTTTGCTGATGTTGAAGATGTTGTTCACTCGTTCCTTTCTTTTTGTACTCACAACCATAACCTACTATACTCATCTCTTTCACATGTTGTACAGGAGTGAGCACAGAGTCAATAAATAACATTAGAAAAATGATTTCGAACATTTGCGGATTTGCTAAATAGACTTATAATGGAAACAATAAATGACTATAACTCGGAAACTCCTTGATGTCTGCCGCTGATATTTTTCACGCACTTATCCAAGTACTTCGTCATTGTTTCATACAAAATTAGCTTCCTCTTTTACGGTCCCTTGTGAATACACCGATCGCACCGTTTACAAATCCATCGTCCACATCGATGTTCACTCTCAACATATACGGTGAGTCAATAGTCAAGCATGTAGGATATTGCAAGCCTCTAATTTGACAATACCCATCTTGTGTAGTTTTGTTCTTGCTGGATCTAATTCACTTCTGCGGTCATAACCATTAATTTTAATACTGTCAAATCAACTTAATACACATGATATCATTCTTGTTGGGAGCATCAACGCTGTTGTTGCGATGAAACAGCCTAACTACATCGGGCAAATTTTCCATTCACCATTGTTTACTTTTAAATCTTCTCTAAATCAACTGCTTTCTCCTGAGGAAGCAATCTTTCACCATTGCCGATCTTTGTCAGTACAGTTGAGAATATTTCATTACTCAAATGAAATGAATTGTCGATGATATTGAGCATCACTCGTCTGAACTGACCATACTTATCTCATCAATTATTACACAATTCACAGAAAGGAATTGGCGATGATATTGTTGTAGGACCTTGGCAGTCAATCCACTGACCCTTTTGCTCTGCGGTGTGATTCTAAATACAGAGTGTACAGATTCTAAAGAGTGCAGAGTGTTCCCGTTCAAGTTCACTGCAGCCCTACCAGTGGACGCACAGACTATATAAGCATTACGAATTGTATTCTGCCGTTGTCCGAATCAATTCAAGGTTTAAGTTTCCATGATTAGTTTCTATCGTAAATATTTTGCCATTGCCAGCAGTACTGGCCAAGTACACATGCATGCAGTCGCTGTCGTGTGTGCATATTCTGGGTATAAATTCTAAGATCAACTCTCTCTGTTCACATTACTCTGCAGATGTTTGGACATCACATTGCTACACTTTCTTACAGGTTCGATAGCCTTGCCGGTCTCGTATTCGAATTCAGCGTTGTTCTCATAACCCGCCTCGCCAACAACACTTCGCATGTACTCATCTTTCACTTTGTTCTCTTTGCAAGTTGTTTGCAATGTCGTCTTCTTTCTGGCATAGTTCTCTAAGTTCTTCCATCAAAGCATCTATATCTGTTGCTTTCGTATTCTTTCCTTCTGGCTAAAATGTTCACCTCGTTCGCATCGTACAATTGGATGAATTTGTGTACATCTAATAAATCTACAACTTCATTGCGAAATGGATAGAACAATGTAACCATTAATTGTAATTAATTGTGTCATCGATGCTATAATGACGGTATCTAATCACTCTGTGCCCACATTTCTGCGTCTATATGTATTGATGTTTGAACTAAAAATGTCATAGGCTCCATTGTTTTCATTATCAGTATTTTGTTGTTCAGTGGCTTCATGGTTTTCTGTATCATCAACATCTTTTCTCTTGATATATCTTATATTCATTACCGGTATATACCATGCAATAAAATGAGCTAAACTTATGCTATCTAATTCTGCCGGTCTCTCACCATATTTTTAATTCATAGATTAACCGGTTGAATTTTCATCTAAATCTTGTTTGTCTATCACTGCGCGAAATGTTGGCGACTGGTCTATAAATGTGGCTCATCAAATGGTTGACGCAGAAGATAGTACATCCCGCGTCTTAGGCACACGTCTGCAACGTATCTAATAGCTTTAAATTTGTTCTACAGTGAATACAGCATGAAATCATTCACATTGGATTGATGAAACTGATGGAGCAAACGTTCACACTACCGTTATGTGGGTGCTTTAAGTCCTTCTCAAACAAAAATCTATTATAAACATTACATAAATATCCAAATTCATTGTTATGAATATAAAACGAAATATGAATTCAGTCTCCCAAATTTTCGCATATATGTAGCTCCTTACTTAAATCATATTTGATGAAGATGCTGTTAATGTTGACGGTTATGACTCGTTATGGACTTCCACTGATTGAATTCTATCACTCTATGTAGAAATGTTTATGTCATCAGATATGTTATTTGCGTCGAACTTTCAGTTATTGGCGCATTCGTATCGAGCTATAATTCATCTTGGCGGCGCGGCGTCTCAACTTTGAGTCGTTCCTGTTGAGCCCAATGACGCTCAACATCGAAGATCTGGGTCATTTTGGATTCCCCATCTCTCGATCTATATTCCTGTGACGGTTTCTATAATTTTTCACGTGCTTATTAGGCATAAATTTGGAAATTCTATAATTTTTGCGAAATTTCTACACTTCGAAGGCCGATATCTTAGACACTATTATATATTGAGGTTTAAATTATAAGCCATTTTATAAAGCGCAGAAAGATAAAACAAATGACACCGTAAATAAAATAAAACCGTAAATTCGGTATGAAATATTATTATATACGAATCCTTCTTTTAACAAGAATGATTATACCGCCAAAGCGGATAAAGGGAGCACATTTTCTACAAAACCAATGGCCACTATCATTATTTACTCGTTATATTCACTCATGGCAGGTTATTACCAGTTGTTTGATGTATTAAATGCCATATCTTAGCATTAAAATTTCCAATGATACCATATGGTATCATATGGCACCATTAGGGCACGTGAAATTAAACCAATAACCATTATCATTATATTCTCGTGATATTCACTCATGGCACCTTGTTACGAGTCGTTTGATATATTACATGCCATATCTTAGCATTGAAAGTTCCAAGGTTACCATATGGTACCATAGGGCACCATTAGGACACGTGCTACTAAACCAATAACCATTATCATTATTTTCTCATGATATTCACTCATTACATGTTGTTACGAGAGGTTTGATATATTACATGCCATGTTTTAGAATTGAAAGTTCCAATGGTACCATATCATGCCATAGGGCACCATTAGGGCACGTGCTACTAAACTGTTAACCATTATCATTATTTTCTCGTGATAGTCACTCACGGCACGTTGTTACGAGTCGTTTGATATATTACATGCCATATCTTAGCATTGAAAGTTCCAAGTTTACCATATGGTACTATAGGGCACCATTAGGGCACGTGCTACTAAACCAATAACTATTATCATTATTTACACGTGATATTCACTCATGGCACGTTATTACGAGTCGTTTGATCTATTACATGCCATATCTTAGCATTGAAATTTCCAATGGTACCATATGGTTTCATAGGGCACCATTAGGGCACGTGCTAGTAAACCAATAACCATTATCATTATTTTCTCGTGATATTCACTCATGGCACCTTGTTACAAGCGTTTGATATATTACATGCCATATCTTAGCATTGAAAGTTCCAATGGTACTGTATGGTTTCATAGTGCACTATTAGGGCACGTGCTAGGAAAACCAATAACCATTATCATTATTTTCTCATGATATTCACTCATTACATGTTGTTACGAGTCGTTTGAAATATTACATACCATATCTTAGCATTGAAAGTTCCAATGGTTACCATATGGTATCATATGGCACCATTAGGGCAGGTGCTACTAAACCAATAACTATGATCATTATTTACACGTGATATTCACTCATGGCACGTTATTACGAGTCGTTTGATATATTACATGCCATATCTTAGCATTGAAAGTTCCAATGGTACCACTTGGTACCATTAAAACACGTACTACTAAAATATTTAGACATCACTATATACCGTTATATTCATTCATGAGACATCTTTGCACGTACACGATACTTGCTATCACTAGTTTTTTCTTTTATATTCGTTCATGATATGTTGTGACAATTTGTTTGATATATTACATGCCATATCTTGTTATAGGAAATGTTTAAGAGGGTATCATAATGGTACCATTAAAGCACGTGCTATTAGAGCACGTACTTATTCCTGCTATCTCACGTTCGTACTTCTGTGTACTCTGTCCCATTTTAATGGATTGGTGAAAACAGACTGTGAAAAAGTTAATTCGTTTTCAAGTTATCGTAATAAATGCTAAACTCCCTAGGAATAAAAAAATTCTCTTGATTTAGGGACCGAACTGCCCTTTTAATAGTCATCAAACACGTGCATCCTGCACGCACACCATCTCATTAACGTTTAGAGCACGCGCATAACCGAACCCATGTTCTCAACACGCGTTTTACCAAATGCGAGGATAATTCGTTTCTTCCAGCAATTCAAGACATGATTGAATGAATTGTGAGATTGCAATACATGCAATTCAATACATGCAACGCAATGAATTGTGGGATTGTCTACAGACGGACGGACGGACGGACAGCTGGACAAACCGATCACATAAGCACATTTCTATATATAGAAAATGTGCTAAAAATAACATGAATTTAGCATGACTTTAGAAATAACAAATATAACGTAATTTTAAAGTAACATGCATTTAACATGATCGAAAATTAATAATAATTTGGAAATTTAATTTTCTTGAATGGGATTTGAATGGATTTTCAGCACTCAATGTGTGATCTTCTTCTTCATCATCATCCCACCGTTAGCAGAATCCTTAAAAATTCCTGTTTAAATAATTATGCAGTCGAACCTCGATAAGTGGACAGCCTCGGGACCGGAAGAAAATATCCACTTTCGACAGGGAGTTTTCTTTTAAAAAATGACTTAGTTTCGAATCTGCAACCCGAAACATTGAATCATGATTATGTTTTTAGATGCAACAAATAAATAAATATTTTATATAGTACATAAACCTTTTATTTATTTATCAATGGATGAGTCTACAGAATCATGTACATCGGTAATACTGAATAAGGGCTTAGAATAACTGATGTATGAAATATAAGCACGAGTATCGAGTCTCTCGAAATGTCGAGTAAACACAGTGTCTATACTGAAGGTTCCTCTCCTTACTCGCGTCTGTGGTCACAATCGAATGCGGGACAACAAACACGGCGCGTGTAAGCTAAAATTGCGGTATCTAAAATTGCAGTATCTAAAAAACACGTCGTGTTTTGCAGTATCTAAAATAATACAAAGAGTGTATTTTGTATGACGAAAAATTAAAATTATTCACGCGTAACGCTCTTTTTGGCCGGAAAGTTATTCTTAACTATAGAGAGGAAGGAATTTGTAGAAATAAATTAAGCACTTCAAAGTAAATGTACGTAGAAATTATGTAACCAGGGCATAAATTATAGATAAGTTGAAGACTTCAAAAACCATCAAAAGATCTAAATGTTTCAAAATAATAAATTATGAATTAAATTGTGAAATATAAAATATATTTATTGTAATGGAAATGAGTTTATTCCAATACACTAGGATTCATTAGTCTTCATTCAAAACGCTAAAAACAAAACAGTAGGCCATTACATGGTTAGGTAAGAGAGCGAAGTATAGTTGCGCTATCTGTTGCCACACATTTATATATTTCTTAATATCTGTGTAGTAAAGATTTAAACAAGAATGATTTTACCGCCAAAGCGGATAAACGGAGCACATTTTCGTGTTATAGCATCATACATGGTTATATAGAATTAACCAACATTTTAAAACACTTTAGAAAAAATATATAAATATGAAAACTAAATTGTAAATTACTATTTATGTAAACAAGTGTATAGAGAGAATTTGAACAAATAAACTTGAAGAACTGAAAGGTTAAATGGAGAGTGAAGTTATTCTTTATATATTTGAACAAATAAAATTTGTTCGTACTTGTTCGTGATCTGTCCCATAGTAATGGTTTGGTGAAAACAGAGTGTAAAAAAGTTAATTCGTTTTCAAGTTATCGTAATAAATAATACGCTCCGTACGAATAATAAAATTCTTTTGATTTAGAGACCGTTCTGCCCTTTCAATAATCGTCATTCACGTGCATCCTTCACGCGCACCATCTCATTAACGTTTAGAGCACGCGCAAACCCGAACCGATGTGCTCAGTACGCCGGGTACCTCTGCTTGTGTGCTAATAAAAACTATTGCTCAGACAACAATGGTCACGTGTCTTTTCAGTTCCGGCGTGTGCTTCAAGCCGG
>JAHWFO010070879.1:0-12182 GCA_023313115.1 Rhysida immarginata | reverse complement strand
CCAACAATGGTTAAACGTGCATCAACAATGGAAAACTGTTTCCGTAACACTTTTTGGTGTCGGTTTTCGCATCACGTTTTTTGTAGATAGATGTCCAGCCTTAAAACATTATCATGTTAAAAACTAGATGGAACCCGCTAAAATTTGCTCGTTATATTCACTCATGACATGTTGTTACAAGTTGTTTGATATATTACATGCTATATCTTAGCATTGAAAGTTCCAACGGTACCATATGGTATCCTATGGTACCGTTTGGGGCACGTGCTACTTAACCAATTCCCACTTTCATTATTTACTGGTTATATTCACTCATGACACGTTGTTACGAGTTGTTTGATATATTATATGCCATATCTTAGCATTGAAAGTTTCAACAGTACCATTTGGTAACATTAAAACACGTACTACTAAAAAATTCACACAATCGTTATTTATGCGTTATATTCAGTCATGAGAAATACACATGCACGTGCCACTGTACCAATATCTGCTATCACTATTTTTTTTATATATTCGTTCATGAGGCGTCGTGACGATTTGTATGATATATTACATGCCATGTCTGGTTATAGGAAATTGTTAAGGAGGTATCATAATGGTACCATTAGAGCACGTATCTATTCCGGCTATCTCACGTTCGTACTTGTTCGTGCTCTGTCCCATAGTAATGGATTGGTGAAAACAGAGTGTAAAAAAGTTAATTCGTTTTCAAGTTATCGTAATAAATAATAAGCTCCGTACGAATAATAAAATTCTTTTGATTTAGAGACCGTTCTGCCCTTTCAATAATCGTCATTCACGTGCATCCTCCACGCGCACCATCTCATTAACGTTTTGATCACGTGCAGACCCAAACCGGTGTGCTCAGTACGCCGGGTACATCTGCTAGTGTGCTAATAAAACCTGTTGCGCAAAAACAATGGTCACGTGTCTTTTCAGTTCCGGCGTGTGCTTCAAGCCGGCGCCAACAATGGTTAAACGTGCATCAACAATGGAAAACTGTTTCCGTAAGACTTTTTGGTGTCGTTTTTCGCATCACGTTTTTTGTAGATAGATGTCCAGCCTTAAAACATTATCATGTTAAAAAAAAGTACACTACTCAACGCTATTTGATTTCAACATTGTCTAATGTTTAATTTAACAATACAGGGTGTCGCAGCATTCATTGTACAAACTTCTAGGGTAGTTAGTATGGGTGATTCTAAGCAAAAAAGCTCATATGTACATGGGTCCGAATTTGAACAATAACTGAGATATGAGCAGAAATAAAGATGCCGCCACTAAGATCAACAAATTAATAACTCAGGTTCTGTATAGCATAGATTAATGAAATTTGGGGTAATAACAGGGTACCTAAGACTATTTATACCGTTAAAAATTGATCGAATTTCAACAAGAAGTTTCCGAGTTACCTCGGAATAATTTTTTTTAATAAAATAAAAAATAAAATAAAATGTTGCTTTTAAAATGTTGATTCTATACAAAATATTTTGTAGAAAATACTTTATTACCCCGTAGTCACTTGTAGCAATAAAAATAAGTATAAAAATTTTGAGAAAAGGAAAATTTTGTGAAAAAAGTTGGTTGCCACAAATAAATTTGTAAAATATATTGAATAATTATTTGGGTAAAGAAAAAAAATTGTTACAACTGGGATTCGAACCTCAGTATTCCGCATTCGACTCGAAGATGACTTATTTGCAAGCCCTTAGCAAATAGGCTTCCTTCTTTGCCTTGACAGCTTCTTCGACTTCACTGTTCCACCATGCAGTCATTTGTCGACATCCTAAGATATATGTTTGGATGCTCTTTCTGGTAATGTCTCATATCTCAACCATGCACCCAAATTCAGGGATTTACACTTTCGTGCACACTTTATGCCAAACTTTCATGATTTTCACCGAAATGACCTTTCCGGTAAGGGTGACCCTGAAATAGCAGTGCTACAACCATCATAGCTCACAGAATCCCTGAAGCACCCAAACTCTGACCCACAGTATGGGGGCATCCACTTACGGGATGCGCGTCCGGATAAATGCCATTAAGTCAATACCGTACACTGAACGGTCCCCCCTCTTGTACATTATCTTTATGGACTGGATAGTCTAATGGCCCAGGTTATTGGGGAGGTTACAAATAACGCACTGCGTGTGTTTCGTCGCAAATTCCAAAGCTAAAATGGCTAGTGTGGATGATTTTCTTAAAGTGTGAGGAAGAACAACCCAAATAAATTCCCAAACAAACGTTGGTTGCTCCCTCCGATCGTAGCGAAAGGAAAATTTATTTTCACTGGTTCGATTACGGAACCTGCGGGGACTTACCCGTAGACTGTTAGGGGCAATACAAAACTAAAAAAACGTATCATTAACAAAATTGTCAAAAGCGTCAACTAGAATATAACATAAAGACGTCATAAATGTCAAAATTTTAAATGATATCATTAAGGTAGTTTCTGAATTTTTCAAAAGTCTTAATCCGCTAAAGTTCGTGATTAATCGTTATCAAGTCAAAGCTCATGCCATCAATTAAAGGTCTCAAAATTTAATCACTAGGTAGGTCAATTACCATGAATTACTCGGTAGGTCAATCAAGTACTGGTTCAGGTAAATATTAATCACTAATTTCTAAAATCTTTAAAATTAAGTCTCTCGACGTCAAACAATCATTCTTAATTTTCGTCTTTTCTTTTAATCACTTTTCGGGCTTTAACATTATCTGAAAATAGTTGTCTCGGTTCGTTTTTCTGTAAAAGTTATCAGGTAAGTTAATCTTTTCTTTTTCCTTTAGGTTAATGACAAACACTTTGTTTTCTTTTATTTTACTCGTTAAATATTTTTCTCTTTAATTCTAGAGTTCTCTTTCTTTTAAAATCTCCTTATCATTAATTTACCCACTATTAGTTCTATCACTTTTTTAATTTTTCTCAGTTTCGTTTTTTGTTTTTTTTTTCTTCTTATTTCAGGGTTATATCTAAAATACAGTTCAAATGATATTGATCAAGGGGGTTCGTCTTTGAAAGGGCCAAGTTCCTCGAAATTATTCTTGACGTTTACTGATGGGCTGGGACATCTCGGCGACGGTCATTGGTGGAATCGGGGGAAATAACGAGCCGAATTATTAAAAATAATAAATAATAAAAATAATAGATAAAAAACTGACGTTTCGGATAGAGAGGAAGATGATCAAAGTAGGGAGGATAGTTCTCTAAATCAAGGAGAACTCAGGATAATTCGCTAATATTCCCCCAATTCTTTATGTTTTAATGCTAATTCCAATTGTTTGTAAACTTCCAGGTCGTGATATTTTTAAGTAAACAAATTAGAAAGAGTTTTCAAATATATAATCTTCTCTGTGTAAAGGAAAATTTATTCAGACACGTGTATCTCTGAAGCGCGAGAACGTCGAGAGTATAGGGATTTCTTGTGTTTAAATTCAACTTTTGGGTCATTAGCAAATGAAATTGTTTTGTCTAATACCGAAGATACGGTTTAAAATTATAGCCAAGCACTAGCAAGCTTAGCACATTTTAATGCCTATTTCTGAAAACCGTGGAGAGGGGAAGTAATATGTGCATGGCAACTGGAGTCACTATATAAGGAAAGCACTTACATAGTGACTCTAATGGCAGCTAAAGCACTGTAAAATGAACGTATGGACAATTAGTGACAGGCAATCATTGTGACTCCTATTTCATATAATGACTGTCTTCTTGTTTTGCAGTAAATTCAAAGTTACAGATTGAACACTTCCTTTTTGTCAAACGTTAGAGGGGATCGTACTGCTGTAGTTTGAATTTGCTGAAAAACAAGAGGCAATCATCGTATGAAATAGGAATCAAAAAAGCTGCCTGCAAAGCAATTGACCATACTTTCTTTTTGCAGTGCTTTTATGCAACAAATCATCTTCATGGCATTTGTCTGCGTTTACTAATAACTCTCAATTCTGTACTAGAATACGCCAAATCTTTATTGGTAACGGTTGTTCAGAGACATTTCTAGACCAGATTTGCAAAAGAAGCACCTCACCGTCACAACATCACAAGAGATGTTTATGCAAGGGAAAACGCACGGAACGCCGATTTTTCGTAAATGAAATAATGGAAAACATTCGCGCGTTTCACTCACGAAGCCCCAGCAACCTACCGTACAGCAAACAAAGGGGTAACAAGCGTGTGCACTTCAAACCCTAAAATTTTCACATAGTACAGACGCTAAAAACTTCCAAGAAGTCATGGCTTCGCGTATAGACTCATGTGTACTGACGTCTCACTGATGTGAACAGGTATAATCTGAAATTTTTGATCCAAGGAAGATCTACATGCCACACTGAAACATTATCATGATTCTTCGAAGATAAATATTTTGTGCCCCATAATCAGTGGCAGCGTGTTAGTGCCTCCTATGCAGACAGAGTCCACCATTACAGGGTTCGGCTACCTCGACATGCTGTCCGAGTGGTTGTTGCCGAAGTTGAAAGAAAATGTAGCCGAGTTCATTTGAAGCAAGACGATGCCCGCCACATTGGCAAAAACACCTTCCAGATGGCCGAATTGGTGTTAGGTCGAATGATGTGCCCTTGATGTTATTGTCCCCTAGGCCAACCGACCATATGACTTTTCCCTTTGAGGTACGTGAAGGATAAAGTGTTCGTACGTCTCCTTTCACAGGACTATCAGCAGTTAAAGCAGCGCAAAGGCGACGGGATTGACTCAGTTGATCAGGCTACACTGACATGGGTGTGGCAAGAATTGGACTATCGTCCAGACGTCTGTCATTTAATAAATGGCGCCCATATCGAACATGTGAAAATATCCGTAGAAACCTTTCAAGTTATTTCATCAGGTTTTTGTGAAATAACTTCATTAGAATAGTCTTTGGTATGTTTCCTCTGTTTAATTCATTTTACATTGCCCTGTGTATAGTGTCAAAAGGCTATCTAAACCACTAATAATCTGAACTCACCGACAAAAACTGTTATATTTACAGTCTGGATTAAGGAATAGTTAGGAATCTTCAGTGTCCATCTATATATAATATTCTCATAAGACATCATTTCACACGTTTCTGGTTTCCCGTTTATCATTCTACGTAAAGGATCACCAGTGATGAATTCCAGGTAGGGCTATGTTGGTATCTTAGAAAAAGAAAAGAAAAAAAAGAGAGAGAGAGACTTAATTACTTTAAAACGTTGTTTTTAATTATGAGTACCTAGAATTCTCAGAGAGTATTTTCCTCACTCTTAGCTTATATTCGTTAATTCAGTTAGTGTCAACATGGAAGAGAATGGGTAAAAGCAAGAGCATGATGTTGAATTAGAGATGATCAAAAGTACTGAAATATCCTAAAAATGAGCAACACATTTGGATGCGAGTAACTGAAAATTGATGGTATTTTGCCTATTCCCCTCTGAATCGATACATAGTTGTCATGGCCCCTGATCAAAAAAAGTCTTTCGGTTGGGATCTGAAGACTCGCCAATTGTAAGGAGGATCTCGTTATCTGTCGTGAACTGTTTACCTGATAAGAAGTAACTCAGACAACTAAACATGGAAATGGACGAAAATGAACTAAATGCAGTCTGCAGGAGATAAATTCGGGTAGTAGGCAGGATGAAACAGTGTTTTATAGCTATATAGTGTTTATAGGATGAACAAGGTCTTTATAATTATAGTTCCATTTTGACATGGCCATAAAAAAACTACTGGACCAAAAGCTGTAATACTTGGTAATATTATACAAGAGGGCATGGGAAGTTCATACCCACAAAAAAAATTAGTTCAAAGGGTCACCACCAGCATGGAATGGCGCTTTATGCAATATTCGTATACGAAATTAGACACAGTAATCCGGTGTAACCTGCTTTCAGTAAATGGTGGAGGCCACATTCAACATGAAACTAATTTTAGTAACGATTAAAGACTTGTTAGCCTGTGTCTTCGTGTCGAATTTCGTATACGAATATAGAGTCACTTTATAAGAAGAATATCGCAATCGTCTTGAGCGAAGCCATTTTGAGTTTAGTTCTTCTCTGCATACAAAGGGCAGTGTTATGTGATGATGATGATTGTGAACGGACTGATGACGTTATGTATGAATGGGCTCAAGGTGATGAGAATAAAAAGTTTCACTTTTAATATCCTAACAAAGGAGCATGGTCGAGTCTTCCTTTATGGCAGTTACATAACACAAAAAAACATAACAGGCAGTATGGAGATAACATTGTTTTGTGAACATTTTTTCAAAGTATTCACGCTGCATTTCGAGTAAAATGTCATGATGTAATATTTTACGCCGCATTTCACTTAATACATGATAAATACGTTTTTAATATATTTAACTTGCTAAAAACAAAAGATAACTCTACAGCTCAAATTACATTGTTATATCACTTCTTTTTTTTTCTTAGGTCCTTCAGTAACAAAATATAATTTGTATTTCGTTAACTTATAAAATTTCATAAATATAAAATTTATCATTTCATAAATAAATAAATAAATTTCATAAATTTTATATTTAATTCAAATGAATGTAGAAAGATTTTTAGGTTTTACATGGTATTTATGAATTTTAAATTAAATAAATAGACAAGTTAATATTTATTTTTTTCTATTATTTTATTTTTCTTTTTCACATCAGTTTTGCACTGCTTAAATTAATTCTCAATGATATATTTCTTTTAAAGTGGACAGGGCCGGCCCGGTGGCCGAGAGGGCTGGGGCGTAGGCTTTCCAGTTCTCGAATCCGTTCGGTCGTGGGTTCGAATCTCGCCCTGGGCATGTATGTTTTTCTTATCGTTCTTGCTAGTTGGAATGTAAAACATTAATTTCCCTTTTCTACTGGATTAATGCAGTTTACCGCGCAACAACGATAAAGCGAAAGCTAATTGACATATTATTCATCTCTAAACATTAAGAAAACGTTGTTTATTATTAATACATGCAACGATAATATAGTTTCTGTTTATCGATTGATGAAAGTTTTAAGTGCTCCTAATTAAGTTTCAAAGTTATTCACTGAAGTACATAGAAACGATTAACAAATATTCATCTGAGAAAACTCAAAATGGCTGCGATAATGCCACGTGTAACCGAAAAGCCAATCAGAAGCCTTGCGGCACAGTTCACTCAAATGCGATACTCTTCCTATAAAGTGACTCTATACGAATATTGCATAGAGCGCCATTCCATGCTGGTGGTGACCTTTTGAACTAATTGTTTTTTTGGTGGGTATGAAATTCCCAAGCCTTCTTGTATAATATTACCAACTATTATAGCTTTTGGTCCAGTGGTTTTTCTTTTATGGCCATGTCAAAATGGAACTTTAATTATAAAGACCCCGTATTTAGCACTAAACATCGTTCGTTGTACAGTATGAGGATAGGCGTTAGTAGGCGTTGATCAAATCCGGTAACTTCTGCAGCAAATCATCACAATAACGTTCTGCATTAAGGGCGATTTTTGTTCCAACTCCCTTCTTATTTTTATTTTTATTATTGATTTAAGGAGTTTAAATGATTAATTTACATTTAAAATGAGTTTAGTTTCCTTATAATGGGGAAATTCGTGAAATAATAAAAACAAAAATTAAAATTAAAGTCACCAATCTTGAAGAAACTTGGGAGATGAAAGAAAACTCAAGGATGTAGTCTGTTGAAGATGTTGTTGATGGTAGAAATAAAAATTGTGAACATATCTACACAGGTCAAACTAAACGACAATTAGAAATAAGATTAAAAGAACATGAAAGAGCACTTAGCCACAAAGACAAAAACAACCATTTAGTAAATCATTGTATCAAAGAAAACCACACACCAGATTGAAATAACACAAAAATCATTGGAAAAGAAGAAAATTATAAAAAAAGATTAATTAAAGAAACAATAAATATCATTACAAATAACAAAATATTAGCCAAACTATCAATAGAAATAAACAATAAATGGACACTACTTTTTAACAACAATCACCCTAATATACAATAGCCAACAATCATAACCAACAATTACAATCAACATAGCTTCATCATCCTTTTATCAATTGTTAAATTCTTATTTCAACTGTTTTCAACATTCAAAAATATTTAATCAACTGATGATGAGAAATAAATTCTCGAAAACGCTTTTATATGAAATTTATCCCAAAAATTTGGATCAACCCTTCAAAATTTCATCTGTACTTCAAGATTATCTTTTTCCCCTATCAACATTATCTGCACAAGAACTTCAACTACATCCTCAATAGACTGGTTTTATTTCTACCATCAACAACATCTTCAACAGACTACATCCTTGAGTTTTCTTTCATCTCTCAAGTTTCTTCAAGATTGGTGACTTTAATTTTAATTTTTGTTTTTATTATTTCATGATTTTACCCATTATAAGGACACTAAACTCATTTTATTTTTATTCATTTGCTTTGACAAAAGATATAGTCTCTATCTGAAATGGCAGCGTTTTTCCAGGCCTTACCATTCTGTGTCCAATTTTGATTTTTTTCAGGATTTTTGTGTCTCGTCCTTTTCTTCTACATCCGTCATTAGGATATTCAACATACATATAACTAACGTCGTAAAAAATTTGATGTTTAGAGCTGGTTAAATTTGAATTACGGTAGAAAAGCCATTAGATTACAATGATTTATACACTGCTTGGCAAAATAGTACTTAAAAGTACTTAAAATGTAAACGCGCGTTAATAGAGAGAATACAAATTTTAAATTACCTGGGACATTTACGGTGTATACCTCTATCTCGCATACAGAGATCATTGTATTCAGGTAACTTGATGGCTTTGAATTAGCCGCAATGGAGAGGACTTTACCTGTAGTACCGTGACAATCCACGCTTTTGCTCATACGAGAATCACTAGTACTAAGTGCTGAAATAAGAAATTTAGATCACTTTAATGTACAATATAAAATAAAGATTGAATTTAAATAGTGAATTACAAGGCTCGACAATTAATATTTTGAATCTACTTTGAATGTGTTCAAGCATATGCGACCACAACGATGCGTGTTTCCGATCTATAAACTACCTTTGTTGCGGTGAGTATAATCAGCAACAATAAAATTGTGCCCAACAAACAACAAGAAAGGTAATTCCACACAAAGTTTTTAATGACACGTATGCACATTTCGGCGGCCAAGCCATCTCCTTCATCGTGATACAAGTTTGATCAGAGCGAAACCAATTCTGATGGAGATAAATTCGGTTTATATGATAAATGAGATCAGAACAGGTTTCGCTGTGATCAAATTTGTATCACGCTAAAGAAGGTGGTTTGGCCGCCCTAATATGCATATGTGTCATTAAAAACTTTGTGTGGAATTGTGTTTTCTTGTTGTTTGTTGGGTCAATCATAGTCCACAGTTTCTGGCAAAGCTACCATTCGGATAAAAATGTACTTTAAAATGGAATACGATCGTAAAATAAAGTCTTCTTGTATTTTAACAGCACGCAGTCATTAGTTGACGTTCCAATATTAAAATGGAACAAAGGGCTAAATAAAATCTGTTTTAAACTTTGAAAAACCGCTACGGAAACTTAAAAGTGGATAAAGCAAGTGTATGGTGATGATGCAGTATTTCGTGCACGTTTTTTTGAAAGGTTCGCTAGATTTCGTGATAGCCGAGAAGAGCTGAAAGATGACTAACAGATGGAACGTCCGAAAACTGTTCGAACGCAGGAAACGATCGAGAAACGAGAGAACTTTTGTTAAGTGATCGGCGAATGAACTTGAAAATGACGAAAGAAGTCGTAAACATTAACCGAGAAACAGTTCGCCTAATATTGACATGAGATTGGGCTAAAGGAAACTGTGCTCGGTTTTGTGCCACATTTCTTAACAAGGGAGCAAAAAGGAAACTGAATGGATGTTTGCGAGGAACTCATCGCAGTCGCAGATGCCTACCGAAATAAAACCTGGTGCTATCAATATGAACTCGAAACAAAACGACAGAGCATGGAATGGTGGAGCCCAACATCACCGCGAAAACAGAAATTCCGGTTTTGAGAAGTCAAGAACAAAATTAATGATCATCATTTTCTTTAGCAGCACTGTCATTGTCCATAAGGAGTTTGTTCCGTCTGGACAAACAGTCAAAAGAAGTACTACAGGGAGATTTGCAGCGTCTGATTAAGAGAATCTATCGTGTACGGCCACAATTTCATGCAAAAGGAATTGGTTCATGCATCATGATAATGCCAGACCGCACACAGCAGAACTTGTCAAGGAGTTCTTAGTCAGTAACGGAATTGTGGAGCATTATCACCCTCTCTATTCTCCAGATTTGTGTCTTCAGTTTCTTCCCAAAGGTGAAAACAAGTATGAAATGACACAGGTTTGAGAATATAGAGGACAGCAAAAAGAACGTTACAGCCGAACTTAGAAGGGTTAAGACAGAGAACTTTAAAACTTCAGACTGCAATAAGCGTGTAGCCTCAGAAGGAAGTACTTTAAAAAATATTAAAGAGTTATGCCAGAAACATGTCTTGTATTTGTTAAATTGCTCCAGTCTCGTTTATTAATTGCCTCACTTTGTAGATAGTGTTGTCGAAGAACAAGACCTTATAAGATTAAATTTGGCCACTATTATAGTGTAAGTCTCAGCAGAAAGATAAAAACATGAGAAACAAGATAAAAAAATTCGTTCTTTTTTGAACCTTTTTCATTACGTGGTGGAAGGCCTGTGCGAATGTATCATTCCGCCGTTACAATTTATCCTTTCATGCTGTTTCTATTGTTGTGAAATAAATACATAAGAGCGAACGTTGGTATGTTTTCTTTGTGTATCATTAATTTTGAATTACCCTCAATGCGCCTCCAAGGTCCCATTTACCCACAAGCCAACTAGAACTACGGCTCTGTGCGTGGCTTGAGGAACAGCAATAATCACACTCTATATTGGTAAGTAAAACTTACCATTAAATAAGTATTCTTTGTTTCTTGAAGTAAAATTAAACAAAAGACTCTAACGGGGCATGGGTCGATAATTATTCCTTGAAGCTTCTAATGAAATTCTGAATCATACAAGTAATTATAAAAACTACCAAGCCTGAACATGACGTCAATAATGTATTGTTGAAGCACTAAGATTATATATATTACTTAAGATAAATGAAACTCCTTTAATTAAAAGAAAACAAATAAATTAAAATAAATAACAGAAACAATGAAAAAAAATTCACCCAATTGATAAAGTAAATGTTGAAGGACGAAACACAAATGAAACAAAGGTCTTATGGAGAAACTCAGATGAAATACAGAAGAAACACAGAAGAAACGAAGATCTAGTGGAGAAATGTTACACGAACACAGGGAGGCACACAGTTACAGATGAAGAAGATCTATGATGAAAGTTCGATGATTCGTAACACGAGTTTGTTTACAAGATGACAAACTTGAAATATATTATAACGTTTTCGGGATTTTTTTTTTCCCAAACTAAGATTATGCCGTTAAACTAAGTTCTGTAATACTACCACCAGTTCGACGTAGCAATGTTTTATCTTTTCCATGTTGAGGCCTGATAATTTTTAGAAGGCCGGCCGTTGTCCTTGGCTCTCTAAAACAATCACTATAAAAAAGTAGTAGTTCAATTTCGATGCTGAGATAGAGTTACTGTTACGTGATAGTTCCGGCAATTGGTTCTGCAATTTTACCCCATGGGAGAATCTATAGATTAGTTCGCCAATGATACTCATCCTTAACATTCATGGAGATTTCTTTTAAATTCTTTGAATAAAAATTGTTGCTTCCCAGCCTCTACCTGTATTTCTATTGTACAATCCTCGTATTAATGGGGCCATCAATAATACATTTTTTATTTTCTGTCCTTATACAAGATTACTATGATCCGCTCAGTTTTCAAATGTACGTCAATGAACGATTATGTGGAGATGTACACTACTGTTTATAAAAATCGCAACACCCTGATGGAATGGTCTAATCCATATGCAATTTGCAATATTTGCATACAATGGGTCAGAGTATAAATGATTAGATTTTCAGAGTAATTGCTTGAAAGAACACCATGCCTCGACGACGACGAAGGGTACCATATCAACAGCTGACAGACTTTAAAAGAGCACGCATAATTGTCGTTGCATTACGTCCTACACGAGCAGCAATGTCACGATACGACCATCCCGCTTCACGCAGACCAATTATGCGTCCTCTTT
>JAHWFO010070877.1:8567-28152 GCA_023313115.1 Rhysida immarginata | reverse complement strand
GGGGGGGGGGGTAATCGTTTTATTACCTACCTTCATCTGTTTTTTGATATCATGCTCTAGACGATTTATCGAACGAGATCGTCTGCACTATTATCGAAACATCCAACACAGGCTGTTGAATGTACATTCAACTCAAAAAAACAAAACGCAGCTAAATACCAGTTAATGTAGGTTTCGGCTGATGACAGCATAAAGCGAAATTAGATAGTAATGATCATTTAAAATAAAGTAATTTTATTAAATGATTAATTAATAACACACAGCCTCTGAAAAGAAGGAAGTTTACGCTAACACTGAATCAGGAGCGTAGCTAAGGGAGGCAAATGTGTGCGAAGTACACGAGCTCAACGAATTAGCACTTTAAAAACAACGAAATATCTCAATGAGAGAATGCAAAAAATATAAATTACAAATATATACAATCAATGAAAAAGCAAAATACAAATTAATAAAAAAACTACGTTCGAAGTGTTTGTTTTTCCATTAAATTCACGAAATAATTTTATCAACGCTCGTAGCTTCCATAGATTTAGCTTGGATCCATCACCGTTTTCTCCCTGATGATCCCCCTCTAGCGTTAAAAAGTTAAACTTACACTGGCAGGGAGGAAAGCATTGAAATGAGAGGCGATGCGGAGGCCTAATATCTCGAAGGCCACGGTCATAGAAAATGGGAATCATTTCCGGTAGAGATACGAAATCAAGTTACGAAAACATGGCGGATAGCGATACTGGACGATTTCGCCGTTCGTGTTAGTAAGAAGATTAATACAAAATTATTAGAATTAATACTACTCTTAATATGACTATGGATGGGACAAGTTATCTAGAGACTATCTATCAGTAGGGATAGTCGCTTCAACTCTGAGTGCGAGAACAGTCTCCCTCAAAAACTCGACGTTGAATAAGCCATTTTCCAACGTTGTTCGTCTTGCTCCTTCAAATTTTACCAGTTCAAGAAAAATTGAACGAAAACAGGAATCTAAGTAACTTACACTATTTTCTAACGTAAATTATACTTATTTAATAGTTCCAAATTTATTTGCTGACACGTTTTCTTATTCATTATTGTTACGATTATTTTTTATATACTCGTTGTGATCTGAAATGCATTTCCACTGAACAGCATTCATTATTATCGACTACTAACAACATGGCTAGTTTCTCGAAGCAAGAATGGATCTAAACACCGGAAGCTGTGTATCGGAGCCTTATTGAAAGTAAGAAGGGTAGCTGACTTAATTTCAGCAAGGAGGTCGAATAAGATATTAACTAAAATAAAATGTCGCTATTTCCCTTTCCATTATTTTAGGGAGTGTAAATCATTGATCTAAAACTCATCCTTTTTTCTATATTTCAGATTGCAAAGGATACTATGATCCATCTTATAATATGAGCCTTCCTCTTCTGCAATACGTGATAGTTTCTATTTAGCCTACCCAAAGGAATATAAAAGGAATCTTGCAGATTTATAATGAGAACGATGTAATGGTTACAACAAAAATAATCCTTTGATTTTTGTGCAAATCATTTCTGTTAGGTGAGGGTGAATTTATTGCATTATACATTATAAGTTGAATGTATTCTTAAATCAATAAATAATTAAAAGAATAATTGATGTTTAAAAATTTTAAAAAGATGTCGTTTCTCTTCGTATTGTTGTCTACCGTTCAAGAGCTGCCAACCCTATGAACACGGCGATCGTTATTTTAGAATTTAGCAACAGATTTATCATTAAAATCCTTTTTTCTGCCTACAAGCTTGGAGTTCTATCGTATGCTGGCGAATTTTGACTGCAAAGACGATAAAATACAAATACAGGTCGGTATACAAATGTAAACTTGTGTAAATATCAGTATACACTGTGTAAATAGGTGTGTAAGCCTGTGTAATTTGTGTATACATGTGTGTAAACTTGTGTACCTGTGGTATAAATGTGTAAATGTGCTATACAGATGTGTACAAAAGTGTAAGCTTGTGTAAATAGGTGTATAGACGTACGTAAATCTGTGTGAATAGGTGTATACACCTGTGTAAACTGGTATATTGTGTATACGCGTGTATAAATTTATGTACATATTTGGTTAAGCTTATGTAAATAAGCTGTACAGATGCGTAAATTGTCTATACACGTGTGTAAATTTGTGCAGATATATGTATAAATGTCTGTAAACTTGTGTAAATAAGCTGTACAAAGTTGTACATAAGCGTAAACATGTGGAACTATGTGTAAATTTGTGTACGTGTGTGTTTAAATGTGTGTAAAGTTCTGTAAATATTCTATAAGGATGTGTACTAAAGTGTAAACTTGTGTAAATAGGTATATACACGTATGTAAATTTGTGTAAGTATGACTATATAAATGTATAATTAGCTGTGAAAATATATAAATATGTATGTAAAAATGTGTAAATAAGTAATAGTAACGCGTATAGTAAACATTCCGTTAATGAGTCTTAAGTCTTGTACAGTCGAGTCATTTAACCAAAGAATGGCGACTCGGAAATTCGGGTCAAACAACTCTTACTGACATCTGTGTCCAATGACTCTCTTAAATGGGTCGTATTGGAAGAATCATAGGACTCTCACAAGCAGGTCATATTAACCGCATATTTCTGTGAGTGTAGGCTTTCAAATATGAAGGTATAATAAAATTCGGTCTATGTAACATTTTAAATTAAAACTTAATATATATTACACACTCTTTTGAAATTACAAAAGGGTTTCAATAATTATTGTAATATTATTGTAATAGTTATACACATTTCCACTAATTTTCAATTATTCTGTGAAAAATTTATTTTGAAAAGAATTCCACCCTTCTTCAAAAAAAAATTTTTTTAATTATATATCTAGTTTGAAATTTTTATGAGAATTCGATAAAATTGATTAAAATATTATATAAAAATTGCAGCTTCGTTTGGGAGTTATGTCCTTCTGTGTACTTTTACTTTGGGGATTTTGTACTTGCGGTTTATTTACTGGTTGCATTTGTAATTTGCGGGAAATGCTCACATACATTTGAAATGTCAAAAGAGCTTTAATCACGGAATAAATAATAACAAGAAATTAAGCCTCCCGAGGAAGGTATAGGAAAGTAGCGGAAGCCCTGAATTCATCTATTTTTTTATTCCTTCATCTGCACTTTTTAACCCCCCCATTTTTTTTTAATCAAAAATTGATTTTGTCGAACTTTGTATTTAGAAAATATAAAAGAACCCCATCTTCTTTCTTTTCTCATCATTTTCGATCGAATGATATATCACACAATTTATGTTGCCATAAATTTCTGAAGACCAAGTGATTGCCACCCCCACAACTCCGACCCTATTGGGACAATTTTGTCCAAAATTTACAGTAATGTTGATATTGCTTAGAGGATTCTGTATATCGAATTTCACTCCTTTATATGCAAAAATACGCGTAGCCCTTCTGGTCCCCTCTAATTTCCGCCGCCGAAACTTCGACCCCAGTGGGCCAATCAAAGCCAAACTAAATAGTGAAGGTGAACATGCCCATAGTAAGCTACATTCTGAATTTCAACCTTCTACCTCAAAAAATGCGCAAATTATGAAGGGGACGGACGGATGGACGGACAGACAGACGGACATTGTGAAAACAATAAGTAGCTCCATTCTTCCGCTACTTAATAATGTATTAGTTATTCCGTGCTTCAATGACGAATACAATAGCTAACCACCTTTTCAATTTGGCAATACATTCTCTACTTATTAAAGTAAAATAATGCCATTCTGGTTGTGTAATACTTTAATCTAAAACAAATTGCTTATTGAATTATTGAATCTTTATAATCACCTTTTACTTAATCATGGGAATAATACGTTAACTAGAAGATTGAGAAAAACAATTCTTAAAAATAATATTAACTAATCAGTGGTAAAACGCTTCTTTCAACGGACGAAAGAGTTTCAGTCCATCCGCTAGGAGTTTGGCGATTTTGCGCCACTTAACGGTATACAGTGTGCTCAACTATTATAAGACACCCTCATTTTTTGCTTTAAAGGCTAAAATGAGTGAATATTTAACTATAATTTCTGTTCCCGTGAAAAAGGGCACTAAAAGAAATACAACCTTCACCACTTCAACCAGCATGTGCATGTACTTCATATCTATGCAAAAATATGCTAAAAATCAGGTGTTCAAAGATTATAGGACATCGTTTTTGGCTTGTCAACTGCTATTTATCTTCCTCCAAATTTTCAATATGCCAAGGGGGTAGCAGCTTATCTGAATATGAGAAGGGCCAGATCGACTCACTTTACGATCAAAAATTATAATTGGCTGCCATATCTCGTAAAATTCAAAGGTCCAGATGTGTTATTCGAAATTATTTGAAATTAAAACACAATTATGGGACTAAAAACCATCATAGAGGACGCAAACCTCTCCTAAGTCCTAGAAATAAAAGGGACATTGTTCGAAAGTTAACCAGTGGCGAATACTCTTTAAGGGAAATACAACGGTCCATTCCAGTACAAGTCTCTCTGAGCACAATACATAATGTTATATCAAAGAATAAGAATGTGAAATGGGTGAAGAGGAAGAAAAAGCCAGTTTTGACGGGTATGCATAAAGAGAAGCGCTTAGAATTTGCTAAGGAACACCAAACATGGGACAAGGAGTGGCGGAAAGTGATTTTCTCAGATGAGAAAAAATTCAATCTGGATGGGCCAGATGGATGCTCGTACTATTGGTATGACCTCCGTAAGAATGAGGAAATCCTAAGCAAGAGGCAATCTGGTAAGTGAAAATTATCCATTGCATGTAATTCAGTATGACATCGCATTTCGTTTTCATTATGCTCAGGTGGTGGATTAGTGATGGTATGGGGGGCATTTGGTGGTAAAGGCAAGCCTGAAATTGTGTTCATCCGTTCAACCATGGACTCAAAAGCATATCAGGAACTGTTGTCACACTATTTGATTCCTAGAGCACAGCAAATTGGTGGAAGAGGCTGGATATATCAGCAAGATAATGCCAGCATTCATACATCTGCCTCCACTAAGGCATGGTTCACAGCCAAGAAAGTCCGTCTTTTGGATTGGCCATCAAAAAGTCCGGACTTGAATCCTATGGAGAATGTGTGGGTCAAATTGTACAAGCATGGAAGACAATATGTCAGCAAACAAGAATTGAAAGCTTCGATCATACGTGAATGGAACAATATCAGTCAAGATTTCCTTGACAGTCTTCTCCAATCAATGAATACTCGCGTGGTTGAGGTTATCCAGAACAGGGGTAATCACACAAAATATTAGACTTCAAAACAAACTGGTATGTTAACACTATGCATTCAGTCTCTGTAAGTGTCATATAATTTTTGAACAGTTCATTTTGATGCATTATTAAATGTTGACAAAATAAATGCATATTATAATAAAAAAATGTCTAATTTTATGTTTCTTTTGTTGCCCGTTTTCATGGGGACAAATATTATTGTAAACTATTCAATCATTAAGGCTTTACAGCAAAGAATGAGGGTGTCTTATAATAGTTGAATACACTGTATCACTAAACAGGGAAGTTTCGCTTCCGTGTATTAGTTATTCCGTAGCATACCTCAATGGACTTTGCCCAATCCCTGCAAGTGTAATTATACAGGGTGAGTCTGAAACCCTGTCACAAACTTTTAGAGGAGATAGTATGGATGATTCTAAGCAAAAAAGTTCATATGAACATGGGCTTGAATTTGAACGATAACTGAGATATGAACAGAAATAAAAATGCCGCCACCAAGACCAACAAGATCATAACTCAGGTTCTATAACACCTGGTTTGGTTTGGTTTGGTTTATTTGGTATTAACGTCCTTTTCAACTACTATGGCCATTTCAGGACGGCGTTATAGGGGCCGCAAATTTTGCCTCGCAAGGGTTCTTTAACGTGCAGCGGGCAAACGACTACACGGGACCAACGGCTTTACTTCCCTTCCGAAGGAAGTGCGTCTATAACACCTGGAATAATGAAGTTCGAGAAAATGATAGGGTACATAAAACTCTGTACATCGTTAAAATTTTATCGAATTCCAACGAGTAGTTTCTGAGTTAGGCACTGAACATCGTAATACGTGCTCACATGTGAGTACTAACCACCACGTGTTACTTTCCGTAACTCGGAAACTACTCATTGGAATTCGATCAAATTTTAACGATATACACAGTTTTATGTACCCTGTCATTTCCATAAACTTCATTATCCTAGGTGTTATAGAACCTGAGTTATTAAATTGTTGATCTTAGTGGCGGCAATTTTATTTCTGTTCATATCTCGGTTATCGTTTAAATTCGAACCTATGTTCATGGGAACTTTTTTGCTTAGAATCATCCATACTACCCCCTCTAAAAGTTTGTGACAGGGTTTCTGACTCATCCTGTATAATTCCCCTTAGAGGCCATTCATGTATTACGTAACGCAGTTTGGGGGTAGCGGGGTCTTGCTAAACGTTAAGGTGCATTACAGGGGAGGGAGGGGGGGGTCAAGCAACGCGTTACGTAACATCAGTTTTTTGTTAAAATTAAAAAATCCGAGCAAGTACTTACGGACTCGCGCACCGAGGGTTCCGTACCATCACACAATAAATTTGTATTATCTATTTACCTAAAAAATTGTGTTTTCTTTCATTCAGTTCGGGACCCTTAGCATGTACAATAGTTATCGATTTTCTGATTCTCGAATGGGGCATTTGTGTGTATACACTGCGCCGTCCAAGTGAAAATGCGCTTCGTGTGCCCAAAGAATATTCCAAGGCCATTCTGCATCGACTTCAACCGGACCAGGAAACTGAAATGAGTGCTGGAGTCGATCGTCACATTCATGTGGAAGCACCTGCTGTACAAGTGAAGTTTGTACGGATAATATCGGAGGATATTCCGCATGATTTTATGGACAGTCGAACGTGGCCTATCCAACACTTGTGGTACACGCCGGACACAGATGATACCATGGGAATTTGCAGCTCTGTCCTCTTCCACCTGAAGCGAAACCTCCTTTAATGCGTTGCAGACACGGGTTTTCTTCCCTTGCCAGCACGGATTGACAATGATCCTGTTTCTTCAAATTTCGTTATCATTTTCCGAAGGTTTTCATATTCAGGGAACCATTTCTTATCCCCTTCAAAGTTCGAAATTTCCGTAGAGCAACTACTGCGGAATTACTGTTTTGGTAAAACAACAGCGCGCGGTCTCATAAACTTAACATCACTGTGAATGGCATACACATTGAACACAGGATCTCCGCGAATGTTCTTCGGTTTTATACTGTAGGTAACAGCTGCTGCGTGAGGGCACATAAATTTACATTTTAACTACAGGTGTTTAGAGTGTCTTTATAACCAGAGTGTGGCCATGGGAGGCACGGCAGCCATGTTGTGTCCAATCTGCGATGTTGTGTAGCAGAAATTTTGCACTGGTGGCATTAAAAAAACCTCGAATTAACGGAGTGATTCAGTAAATCGAAAATAAAAGTCTACTTTTAATTATCAGAAAAAAAAATTAAAATATATTTTTTGTTTCATCCCATTTGAACAAGGTTACTTATTATTTCATTATTAATCAGGTCACTATATTTTTTAATAAAATGAATATCCACTTTATTAAACATTATATAATTAAAGAAGAACTCAAGGAAGTATTAAAAATAAGGAATAATTTTTCATTACTGAAAAAACGAAATAATACAGATAAGGTAATGCCGGGTGATTCCGTCAATTTCTGACCATTTTACTCGAATGACGTGCATTAGGGATAAACAATTGAAAGAATATGAGCGCCATATCGAATTTCTAAATAGCTGGAGTTTGTATTGTTGCAACGGCGCTGCATGAAAATCGTATGGTCGAAAAATGGCGCCCGCTTTATCAACAGAGCAGAAATGCAAGGTTGTCGAATGGTATTTCGAGACAGAATCACCTGTAACCGTGCAAAGAAAGTTCCGGAAGGAGTATAAGTGTCTAGATGCACCAGGCAGGCAAGCAATCATGGATTTTGTCAAGCAATTTCGTGCCACTGGATGTTTTAAAGGCAAGAAAAAAGGCGGGAGCGAAGCTCGTATTCGAACGGCCGAAGTTATCAAAAATGTTCGCACAAGATTGGTCGATTCCCTTACCAAAAAATCTGTTCGCTGCCTATCCAATGAAGAAGGGCTGTCGTATACCACGACGTGGCGAATTTTGAGAAAGGATTTACACCTGTTCCCGTATAAGATCCATGTTTATCAGGAGTTAACAGGCACTGGAACACAGAAGCGACAACAATTCGTGATGGAGTTTGGAGCAGAAATGGAAGCCAGTCAGGACATTGTGGACAAACTGTGGGTGTCAGATGAGGCCTTCTTCCATCTGTCAGGTGACGTTAATAAACACAACGTTCGTTTTTGGGGTTCCCAGCACCCTCATGAGATCCATAAGTCATCTCTTCATCCACAAAAGGTTATGGCTTGGTGCGCGATTTCCAAAAGAGGCATCATTGGTCCGTTCTTTTTTGAGGGCACCGTAACGTCACAGGCTCACCTTAACATGTTGGAAACCTTCTTCATCCCCGAGCTGCGAAGGAGGCGTATACCGCTTCGACATCAATGGTTTCAACAGGATGGGGCTAGGCCTCACACCAATAATGAAGTGCTAGACTTTCTCAATCAGAAATTCGGAAATCGTGTCATTTCAAACAGGTTTCCAGATCGATTCGGGGGTGGCTTTCTTTGGCCCCCTACGAGTCCTGACCTAAACCCATGTGATTTTTATCTCTGGGGGTTCTTTATAAACAGTGTATTCACTACAGCACCAAGAACCCTAGACCAGCTGCGACAAAGCATCGTCGACTGCTGCACCCTTGTGGATGCAGAAATCCTGGATAGAGTTAAGAACAACTTCACCATTCGGCTGCGAGCAGTTCAAAACGTTCGTGGTGGCCACATTGAGCATATCATCAAGACTTTTCCACGGGAATAAAAACTCCGAACTGCCTAAACTATCATACTGAAATGCTAAGTTTGTAAATAGTAATGGGTCAATAAATCATAGTAATGAAATGGTCAGAAATTGACTGAATCACCCTGTATGAAGAAAAAATGGCTAATTTATTGACTGAATAAAAGGAAACATGTATTATTTTAAAATCATCTGAACAAATATTTTTGAAATTACGTATACTGTTTAAACTACACGTCAGCAACAACAAAATACAGATGAAATTCTAAATATTTAATTAATTTCATGATAATACGGTATGCATTGCCATGCTTTTCCTCTCATAATATCCTCTACATTTTTCCTGTTCTTTAACAATAATAAGTTTCTTTTTTTAACATCAAAAATTTTCAAAAGAAAACAAAAAACATCTCCTTATGAATTTGCTTTTCATGATATGACACCGAGTAAATGTAACGTTTGGAATTTTGTCACTATTTTTTAGGGTTTCTATAACATACTTCTTGCTATGAACATTAGGCTCGAGAAGAAACCGCTCTAATTGCCGAAACACTGTTTCCATTTCCAAACAGAGTGAAAAAGTAATATATTACGTTGAGTCTGGTTTAAATTCTCTCGACGAAACTAGTTAACAAAATTTTTATTAAAATCAACAAAACTATTTTTCTCTGTCATATGTTCTCACATATCCTTTCCATATGATCGCAAAAATTGCAACATTGTCAGATCGAAGCAGTTTTGAAGTCGCCATTTTTTTGAGAAATTATTTTCGTTTTAGCTTTTGGCGACGGGAAATTCGAATAAAAAGTGAATTAATATACTGTATAATGAATTGTATATTGTATATAGTGTATAATTAATGTACTTTGATGCATATTATACGCTAATTTCGTTTGAACTCCGTCAGTTGAAGTTCGTTTGACCCCACCCTCCCCTGCCGGCCAGGTGGCCGAGAGGTATAGGCTTTCTAATTCTCGAGCCCACCTGGTGTAGGTTCGAATCCCGCCGTGGGCATGGTTGTTTGTGTCTGTCCCGGGCTGCGTACAGATATAACTTGTGTAAAAGGCGCAAAATGACCTTTGTAGTCGACGCCAAAAAATTCTAAGAAACCAACCAAACCAACCTGACCCCACCCCCTCTCGTCGCCGTCGTTGCAGCTCTAATATTATCCTCTTGTATAATACGGTCTCACAAATTTAGGGGTTTTTAGACCAAAAATTGTTCGCATATAGAATAAATACGATATATCAAAGGTTGTCAGAAGGTTTCCACTTTTCTGTTTTCATTTTCGCGGCCCAAATCGAACGTCTTTCTGGATCGCGAGGAAAACGTTTCTTTATAAAACCATCTTCAGAGCGATTAGAACATCCTGCTACCAGGCAGGAAGGCATTTGTAATCATGGTGGAATGAAAATTTCACCATGTTTCTGGTCACTAAAATCTTTTAAAATTACAAAAAACGTCTTGCATCCACACAACTTTATGCTAAATATTCGCAATTTGGACACAGCATGGAGGAAAATCACATGTGACAATGAACAACCAATAGAAACTGTCCTGCGTATGGCCATACTTTGGTTATAAAGGCACTCTACAGGCAAAATCACTTTTACTCCAAAATCAGGAGTAGAAGTGATTTTGCTACAGGTATTCAACGTAAAACTCCCTCTGGGGCAAAATTCGTAACTAATTTTTTATTTTCGCTGAAACAAATTCCCTGAAACCAAAAATTATATAGCATATCCTTTTGGAAATTTTCATACAGAATTCTTTATTAAACATGAAAATACACCTGAAAGACAATGCTTCGAAACAGCGCACCCGGCGGTACAGAAGGACTGCAACAATCAATGACGTCAAAACAATGAGCCATGCTGTTTTCACTACTTTAACATTGATTGTCCCATTTATGTAATAAGTAATCTGTAGCAACGCTTTTTTGTTTTTTGTTGTAAAGAAATCAAGCTTTTAAGAGAAGCTGATTTGGCTTCGAAACTACCAAGGAAGGCAGAGGGAGAGATAAGTTTCTTCTGCTTTGGCTGCCTAGAAAGTCACCTTGAAGAGGTGGGAAGCTTGTAGCATGGGTGATTCGCTCCTGATTCATAAATGATTTGCGTATCCAGTTTGGGGTTATGAGAATCCTACTGATGTCGTGACATTCCATGTCAGTAGGTCCGTTGCGCCCGGCGGAGGGCAGTAGTTGTCCCGGTGAAAAGTTTGTGTGTTGTGCTTGTTTTTTTTTAGTTGCGCTTTATTAGTGTTTATTGGTTGAGCCGCTTATGAGTTGTGGTTATACTGGAATGTTTGTTGTAGGTAGTGAAGTGGTTTGGTGTGTCTGTGTTGGTAGAAGGGGGTGTAATTGAGTAATTGTTTAAGTGCGTGTCGTCTTTTGTGAGATGCGTGTTGTCCTTGTTCGTTTGTTTTGGCGCTTTTTTCGTTCGTATAATAAAATCAGTTGGTTATTGCAGCGAGCAGTAGTAATTATTGTTCGTTATAAGTAGGGAGTTTTTAAGTTATTGTTGTGTCTGGGGTTTATTCATTGTTTCTTGAGTTATGGCCGTTCCCGCTCCTTATATGGGGGGAGGGGGGGGGGCGCTCATGTTCTGTTGGAGATGCTATTGTTTTCTCAAGAAATTTGTTCTTGTGTGAGAACAATGGCAGTTTCCGTGCCTATTGTTGTATATTTTCGATTTTTAAGTTTAGAAGAAAGTTTTGTTTTTTCTTTGTTGTCGGTTAAGAACTGTGGAGAAAAGCAGACACATTAATGACGACGCATAAGACATATTTCAAAAGGAGCAGCCATGTTGGCCCTTGTTCGAATTAAGCCAGATAGGCATTTTTGTTGCTCCGGCATTATTTGTAATAGTCTACGATTTAAACTAAATGAGTTAATTAGAACACCGTTTAGGAATCAAAGCATATTGTCATGTTAACAATTTTTGGTCGCCATCTGTTGTTTTGAAGTTGCGGCCGTCGAACGCGTTCTGTTGCTGTGGAAGTGGTGCCAGGCAGTGAAGCCCCAGCGTGTGCGAGGTAAAAAGTAATCACGGATCCATGAGTGAGTGCGTTTTTTTGTTGTTTCCTGCTGCTGCGTGAAGGAGGCTACCCCAACGTAATAGCAAGTGAACCGTGTCGCCAGCGTTATCCCTGTTAGCAAGTTGGGTGGTCCTCATTTGGTGTTAGTGGTAAACTGTGCCTGGAATGTTCAAGTGAACTGAGACAGTGCGCTTGCCTTTTGAACTCTAGGAGAATAACTGTCTTAGTGATTAGTATTCATGAATCTGTTGAACATTTTAGGAATAAGATATAAATATTATGAATTTCGTTTATTCGTACTAAATGACATTTAGTTAAGTAGGAGTAAGAGTTATAAGCGGGTCCTGTTGTCCGGGGTTATAACGAGGGATCGCGATGCTACAGGTTTTAAAGGGGTCTACATTTCTAACAGGTACAGGTTAGTCGTGCAACTACTGGCTGTCACAACCTTAGTCCGCTAAGCAGTCATAACTAGCACTAAGGGAAAACTGCTCTTGCGTGTGTTCAACACAGAATCGGGTCTTTCTGGGGTTCCAGTGATCCTCCCCCATATATATGAAAGGGATCACCCAACGCTTTCATGCGCAATTTGGTTCAGAATATTTGTCGGCCCGAGGTCTATGGGTTGAGAGTCACACCGGCAGGTAGCTTGGGCTGCTGTGCAGAGGTTGTTTGTTGACAAACTGCCTGTTTCCCTGTTCACAATCCCCTATTTTAGCTCGCATCCATGTCATATAGCTCATAGTAAACACATAGTTGGCTATAGCAGTTTAGGTTAAGTAGTATTTAGTAAATTACGGAGCCCCACCCCCCACGAAAGAGTCTAAATGCAATGGTTGAGTGTATAAACAAATGAGGCTAAGTTTTTGTGAGATAATGTCGCTGCAAAACTGTACTGTATTTTAGGTATATTAAAAATTGTTCAATCGTGTTCTGATGCCTGTTTCTGTCATAAATAGGCCAGTAGGTGACCGTAAATACGATGCCCCAGAACAATTGATGAACTTGTCTCTGTGGAATCTCAAAGTTTTAGGCCGAAACACCTGAACGCCTGGAGGGTGGTTTTATTTGTTGTACTTGGGAGTGATTTTCCTAGGGGAATTGCAATTTTTGACGTTCTTCAGTGGGAGCTTACAGAGTGGTTCGTCACAATGTCTCGGAAGTCGACGGAGGACCCAATCCTCATTGAGCCGCCATTTTTGAATGTGATGGGAGTCTCCATACCATGGTATTGTAGTTGCGACAATTATTTGCGACATTGACTTCCCAAAGTCCGGTGAGTTGCTACTCCCAATGCTAATCATGGAATTGCGATCGAACTCCTTATGATTCATTGGCATAGAGCTTTACGTAGTTTACTGATGTATGAAACTATTTCTATGTGCACGTTCCTTTTATGAACTGGAAACTTCAGGCTCGTAATCCGGGTTCGATCCTGGCCGAGGACGACGAGGATTTTTCAGGGGGAAATCCTGAGATCACGCACTTCCTTCGGAAGGGAAGTAAAGCCTTTGGTCCCGTGTGGTCGTTTGCCGGCTGCACGTTAAAGAACCCTTGCGAGGCAAAATTTGCGGCCCCTATAACGCCGTCCTAAAATGACCATAGCAGTTGAAAAGGACGTTAATACCAAACAAACCAACCAATCAGGCTCGTAATCGCTTTGTCGAAATGGCAGTGCAGGGATCTTCTGTAGTTGATTTGTCACGGCAAAATTCTCTTAAAAAATCGATCGCCGTCGAAGGATACAGCATCACCAGGTACGTCAATCACATCCTCCGGAGAGCAAGCAAATAGGAGATCAAGAGAGAGGATGACGAGGGGCGTCACGTCGAGTGAAAATTTCAAATGGAAAAGGGAAAAATACGTAAGAAGGGATGTTAGCGAGCGAGCAGAGCAGAGCAAAGAAAAGATATCTGTTCGACATGGGAGCTGCATTGCCAGCGTTTTCAAGCAATTATTTGCAACCGCAGAATAACGAGATTGCTAAGAAAAACAGCGCTGGAAATAAGGAGAGCTCTCCGTTATTATCGAGGACGTCTACTTCCTGCCCGTTGCCTCGCAATATCACATTCAACACTTTTTCAACATATCTGGTTACGTGCTCGCTATATCCAACGGAAGTCTCCAGAGTGAATATATTTTGTGAATACATTGATAGTAGCTCAGCAGCGAGAGTGCAAGGGTTATTTCCTTTTTCATTAAGGACTTATATCGAATTAGGCATTGGAGGATTCTTCACAGTCTCGTAAGATAAGAAAAATCCCCATCAGCATTAATTTTCTTTGTCAAGGCGTCTATTGCCTATTGATGGTGCTATTAATCTGCATGCACTCTACAAGTTTCATCCGTCTAAATATATTAACGGACTTTATTTTCTCATACTAGGAGTATATCTATAGCCTGTGTTACAGTCCTGGTATTAGCATATGTAAGTGACTTTACCTATATTCTCGGCAAGTCAGTATTACGATCTGCCCCAATTTTAAGTGGTCGTCTTCTTCGTTATAAAGAGAAGAATCTTGATTAAAGACTAACAATTATTGAGCCAATATAGTCGGAGAGTTTTCAACAAAATAATGTAAAGCCCGTAAATAATTATTTCCCGTTAATAAGTCCGGTATCTGAACCAAATGTATTTGTTTCTTTTATGTGGCCTCTATTTCAGCTAATGTTTGCCCTCTAATGATTACGTTAAATTCAAGATTTTCGCCACTAAGCTCTATTTAGTGTTTTGTATACTATTTATCATTTACTGTTTATTAAATTATTTATATTTCCCTCCACTTCTGTATTTTCATTTATGTCTCCACTGAATACAGTCAGAACATGATTCCATCAGATTGTAGCAAGCTAAGCCAATGTTTAAGAATCAGTGACTTACCGATTACATTGTTTTCAACAAACAATCAGTAACCTTCATTGTTTTCAACAAACGAAAAATTGCTGATTATTAAAATCCAAGATGGAAACAATGAAGATTACATTGTTATTCGGACTAAGATGGTCAGGTGACTTTTCCGCGCTAGGGCCTGTCTTTCACGTGGGCTACGAATCGTTGCTAATTTGATCATCAATGCTAGCAAAGTTCTTGATTGTGACGTCTTTGTGGAGAGGATTGTTTATGATTGTTTATGAAACCACACATTTGTTTGTCGTCAAATTTTGGCGAATTCCATCACGGCCTCCTAAAAACTACCAGGTTTGAACATGACATCAATAATGTATTGTTGAAGCACTAAGATTGTGACGTCGAACTAACTTCAGTAATAGCACTACCAGTTAGACGTAACTTCAGTAATAACACTACCAGTTCGACGTAACTTCAGTAATAGCACTACAAGTTCGACGTAACAATGTTTTATCTTTTCCAAGTTCAGGCCTGGTAGTTTCTAGAAGGCCGTGGTTCCATCTATATACTCTGTCCATGAAAGTTTGACAGGGCGTATCCAGTTAAATTTCAGCTTTCAATTGTTTAAGGATTGTTACAAAATAAAATTAACAATGTCTAACAACTGAAATTGGAAATTTAATTGGACACGCCCATTTAAACTTTTGTTGGATAGAGTATAGTTAAGATATCATGTTGTTGCTCTGAAGCGAAAACGATTGTTTCTTTCCTCATTGTTGTATACCGTTGAATATCTTGATATGCTTTGTTTCCTCATTGTTTCTTTCTTTGTCTTCTTATGTCTTATTACGAGGCATGGAAAAAAAGGAAGTTGGCTTTTTTTTTGAAGACAGGAATGTGGCAATCGCGGAGTGATGGAAAAAAACTTCGCTCATTCCTGCCTGTATACAATTTATGACATCGAAAATGCAACACCATGAACGCGTGCAGAGAAAGTGTTAAAAATCAGCAAACAGAAAGAAACAGCATGACCAATAATTGATGTTTGTTACAACACTAGAAGAGGCATCCGGCCTTGTCCAGGATAATTACAGTTGTAAGTAAACAGAACAACCTCAAGAAGTGAAATACTAACACAAATTGGTTTTTAGAAATTCTGCAATTTCCTGCTGTAGACGAAGTTCCCGTTGTTCAGATGTTTCCGACGCCCGGAGAATTTTTTTGTCTTCTCTGACCAATACTCATTCATTTCTTCGGTGACATTTCGATAGATATGAATTAACATGTATCCTTCTAACAGTTATTATAGAGCGTAACATATTATGCTTGTTGATTTAAGGAGTCGAGTTGATGTATGTTTTGTTTTCTGTAAACTGTCGCCCGAGACTGACCGGCTTCCTTATATACCTAAAGTACTGGAAGAGGAAAGGGAAGCTGCCGTCGCGTCTGGAAGATTCTACACTGTTCAAGTGTTCCAAACACACACATCGTCTGAACATTTATTAGGAAGCTGAAAGGAGACATATGTATCATCTCGAGAGAAACTGCCCTATCCATAACGTGCTATTATATTCATTTCCTGCTCAAAATTAATAATTCTTGGAAATGAATGTTTTATCATTGCATCATCATGAAAATATTGTTGCATCATCACAACACCGTGTATCAGTAGGTTGTAGGACCACTGTGAGCGGCGATACAGGCAGCGATACGTCTAGGTACATAGTCAATGAGTGTGCGGATTGTGTTCTGAGGGATGGATGTCCATTCCATGACAACCATTTGCCAAAGTTCATCTTCTGAATGCGCCTATGGCATGCAAGCGACGTCCAATCGCTTCCCAGAGGTGTTCGATTTGTGTGAGATCAGGGGAGACTGCTGGCCAGGTAAGCACCTAGGTACCTTGCAGGGCGTGTTGGCTGATGCAAACTGGGTGTGGTCGGTCGTTATCCTGTGGTAACTGGCATTGGGCACTCGCTGAACGAAGGGTAGTGTCATTGACGCAGCACCTCATTCACGTATCATTGGGACGTCAAAGTTCCATCAATACGGATCAGAGTTGACATGCTATTGTAAGAGAAAGCGCCCCAAACCATAATGCCGCGTTGTCGCCCGGTAAACCTTTCCACAGTTGCGGCCGGATTGGACCTGTCATCATGTTGGCATCAAACTCTTACACGGCGACTGTCATTGCTGAGAACACCACCCTGCGCCATTCCACTATGCACGTGGTTTTTTCTCGACACCATTGCAAACGAAGGAATCTGTGACGTGGGGTCAATGGCAGTCTTCTTAATGGACAATCGAACTGCAGGCTGCCGGCGAATAATCGACGAATATTCGTCCTGGACGCTATGGGAGCATCTAGGGTGTCCTGAACATGCTGCAAGAGGTCCACGGAAGTGGTCTGGGTGTTCGTCAAAGCTTACCGGTGGATACCTCTGTACATACGTCATGATGTCGCTGTGGCCACACCAGAACCTCTCAAACGTACCACATTCCTTTATTCCATCCATCTTAGCCACAGCCGATGCACCGTGGACGCGAGTAGGTTGCAGTCTGCTGCGATTCGACGAAAGGACCGAAGTCCGATCTGAGTCCGATCACCATACCTCTAGTGAAGTCGTTTGTCTGCTGGAACTGCCTTAGTTGACAACGTCCTGGCATTCTCTGCAACTAAACGTTTCCTCAGCAACCAGAAATAAAATTAGAAGACGATTTCTGTACAAGATAGAGTAGCAGAAATATTGCCAATTATGCAAATTCCTTCCCTTATACCGCATTCAAAATGCGCGGGAAAGCTGCGCAATTGTAAGCTTTGTCAACCCTGCAATTTGCATATTTTTCTGCCCATTCGTTCATGGTGTTCATTTTCAAATTATTACACCTAAAATGACATTCTTGGATGATCAGTACTATGATATTCTGATTGGGACTTTTACTGGACGGTAACGAGATATAATGGCATATTGGAGATTCTAAATGCCAGCGTTTATCGTAGAATGCGAAACAAGGAAAATCAAGGCCTACATTATTATTACATACAAGAGCTAATGCGTAAGCAGTAGTGCAAAGTGTCTTTCTACATCTAATATTGTAGATTAATGCATAGATTATGGAAATTCATATGGAGTAAATAACTCATTTTCATTAAATAAAATTGTTTTTAGAATAATCTGGAGCTTTTGGATATGGAAGTAGCATTGATTTAATGGTCCTATTCATTTTCCTTGCATTTAGCATTACAACAATCTGAATTTTTTTCTGCCGTTCTGATCATTCTCTGCCGCCAGGAAAGCAGTTTTCTTTCCTTTCATGACCTGCTCTTTCTGTCTATGACGTTAGTTTCATCAAACGATACAGCAAAAGTTTTACATTCATTGTAACTCTGAAAGGTATAGTCAGTACTGATTATGAATTAATTGCATATTGAATTGATATTTCCGATAATTGACGATTGACCAAGATGCTGTATAAATGACTGATTGCATAATTCTTACAAACTCCGGACGGATCGATGGCTTTGATGCTGATGTCTAGAATTGTTGAACGTTGCCTGCTTGACTCCTGAATTGTTCATGCCCAGAACATCCTGCAATTAGTAACTTTAGTGTATAAGAGAACAGACTGTCAGAGATTGGAGCCGCGGGCAGCTTTTTGCAATCGATAAAATGTAGTTTTCAATTGAAAAAATAATCTTTTCAAATGAAAAAATGCAGTTTTCAAATGAAAAAATGTGGTTTTCAAAATAGAAAATGCAGTTTTCAAATTAGAAAATAAATAGAAAAAAAATTCATAAAATATAAGTCAAAGAAACAAAATAATTTACATAATAAAATAAAGAAAGCGTCCCAGTTAGCCCTAAAGTTCTAGATTAGGAGCTTTAGTTAGCCTCACTCTCCCTTACCCTCTAGTGGCAATTATTTGTATTACATAAACGGCGACGAAATTAAGCAGACGACGGGCAAGATGAGCTCAGCGAACGTGTGTAACTCGAATATAGGCTAAAATACATACTGTAAAAAAGATTTTCAGTAATTATGGATAATGTTCCATTCCATAAAACTAACCAAGTGAAGCAGCTAATTGATGATCACAGCTGCCAAGTAATTTATCTATCGCCGTATAGCCCGTTCCTAAACCCTGTAGAGGAAGCGTTCAGCAAACTAAAATTGCTTGTGCACTGCGAACACGCGCCTGACCGGCCAGCCTTAATCGCTGCCATTTCAACTGCAGCAGCGCAAATAACCCCCCGCGACTGCAATGGTTAGTAGCAATGGTCGTTCATAGCCGGCAGTTTTTAGTACCGTGCATTCAGCGTACTGAAATTTTAAATGATCTTCCAGACATTCCTCAAAATGATAATGATGATGACAATGAATAGAAGAGAATAGAATTTGTGTTTTTTTACTGTATGTTTCTTATTGTATACAGCTTCTATATTTACTCCTTGTAATACGGCGTAATATCCAATGTTTTTATATAGTTTTACACTATATCTACAGTAATTTGTATAATAATCTTTAATTTTATAATACTAATATTTATATAATAAAATTTTGTAATTTACTGTACTATAACAATATATATAATTAAATTCTTTGGTTTCTTTGACTTATATTTTATGAATTTTTTGTCTATTTTTTAATTTGAAAACTACATTTTCTATTTTGAAAACCACATTTTTTATTTTGAAAACTGTATTTTTTCATTTGAAAACTACATTTTTTCAATTGAAAACTACATTTTTTCAATTGAA
>JAHWFO010070875.1:0-17501 GCA_023313115.1 Rhysida immarginata | reverse complement strand
ATAATCGGACAAATTTTTACAATTCTTTATTTTTCAATTTTTATCATCTCACCAATGATAACATCAATCTGAGATAATCTTATATCCTGATTTTTAAATTGTGTTTTGAAAGCACTTAAAAGAGGCTTATACCTCTAAAAATCTCATAAAATCAAACAAAACAGAAAATAATACATAAATAATTTAAAGACAGAGGCAATAAAGATTTCCAAGCCATATATATTAACTTATCATAACGAAAACGGGGCAATAGACCTCGAATGAAAACAAACAAAAAAGAAAATAAAGTAATTTTTAAAAATAAAAATATATCATAACCACCAAAAAATAAAAGTCTAATAATTATACTTATTATTAAAATTCTAGCATACTCTGCTATAAAAATTAAAGCAAAACCACCCCCACTATACTCAATGTTAAATCCAGAAACCAACTCAGATTCACCCTCAGCAAAATCAAACGGAGTACGATTAGTTTCAGCTAATGTAGTAACAACTCATAATAAAAATAATGGAAAGAGCAATATTAAATATCAAAAATTTAATTGATAAAGAGTTAAAAGATTGAATCTATAACCCAACCCTAAAATTATAAAACAAACTAAGCTAATAGCCAATCTAACCTCATATGAAATAGTTTGGGCAATAGAACGCAAGCAACCTAGAAGGGCGTATTTGGAATTAGAAAACCAACCACAGCCCATTAAAGGATAAACACCTATTCTTAAAATACATATTAGAAATAAAAAGCCATAATTTAAATCTAATAATCCTTCACCCCAAGGAAATAAAATCCAAATAATTAGAGACAATAATATTCTAATTACAGGACATATGTAATAAGGAAAAAAATTTCTAGTAGTAGGATAAGTATTTTCCTTAGTAAATAATTTAATAGCATCAGAAAAAGGCTGTAAAATACCAATAATACCTACCTTATTTGGCCCTTTACGAATCTGTAAATACCCCAATAAATTACGTTCAAGAAGTGTGAGAAAAGCTACCCCAACTAGTACACAAATCATCAATAAAATACAATATAATACCTTAATAAGCAAAGTAAAAGGGTTAAACCCATATATGGAACTTAACTCCATCACAAAAATTTGTTATTTTAAGAAACTTCTATTAATTCTAAATTAATCACATAATTATGCTAAACATTTAATAATATATTAAAAATATAAATAATTAAAAATACTTCTAATTAAATAAGTAAAAATTACTGTAGTTAGGTCCTCACGTACTACAACCACTAAATAAAAACAGAGGATAGAAACCGACCTGGCTTACACCGGTCTGAACTCAGATCATGTAGGATTTTAATAGTCGAACAGACTACCTTTTTAAACTCCTGCGCCAAAAAGGAATCCTAATCCAACATCGAGGTCGCAATCTTAATCATCGATAAGAACTCTAAGATAAAATTACGCTGTTATCCCTAAGGTAACTTAGACTTTAATCATTAATAATGGGTCATAGAACCTTGTAAAAAGACGTATTATACAAATGTTTAATAATTGTTATCGCCCCAACAAAATAAAACAATTGACAAATAAAACTAACATAATCAATATGCATATAAAGCTCTATAGGGTCTTCTCGTCCATCTGCAGAATGTCAGCATTCTTACTAACAATTCAATTTCAAAAATAAAATCAAGAAAGCCACCCCCTGTTAGACCTTTCATTCCAGACCACATTTAATAGACTAATGATTATGCTACCTTCGCACGGTCAAAATACCGCGGCCATTAATTATACATAGAGCAGGCCAGACTTATTATATAAATTCAAAAAGACATGTTTTTGTTAAACAGGCAGGAAGTGTGTTGCCGAGTTCCTAAATCTTATATTACAAACAAAAATTAAATAATATTAACCTTACTAATCTTTTTATTATTTCTCAAAATTAAAAATTAATTTTAAAAGTTAAGTACAATGCCAATAGTAATATAAATCAGAGAAAAATAAAATATAAATTCCTCTAAAAAAAAGCCAATTCCAAGCCTATTTTTAAATATAAAGAGAAAATTGTAAAACTATTAAGCTTATCCCTAATAGTAAAATATTTACACAAATAATTCAATTAAATTGAGACCCTAACAACCAGATATCACAATTAACGTTTAGCATTTCACCCCTACTGTAAAATTCTAAAAATTCTGAAACATTATTTAATTTTAAAACAATAGCTCTAACTGATTCGGGATATAATAATATTATTTTATATTTTAAAAAGCCCTGATACAAAAGGTACAAACATTAATTACTTCTACCTAAAATAATTTTACTTCCCTCACAGTACTATTCACTATTATAGCTATAACATTTCTATAGTGTATACTAATAGAAAGATCCTTCTTAAAAAAGACAAAATAAACGAATTAAAATAATATAAGAAATTCAACTTTTTAGTGTAAGTAAAACATTATAATTTAACTATTTTCCACTAGGAGCACCTTCCGATACACCTACTTTGTTACGACTTTTCTCATTAATTATGAGAGTGACGGGCGATGTGTGCATATAATAGTGCTTATTCAAAATTATTAAATTAATAATTATTACAATTAAATCCACCTTCATATAAAAATTAAATTTTATAATTCATATTTTTACAAAAATTGTAACCCATAGCAACCTTAATATTAACTATACCTTGATTTGACTTCATAAATTAATATATATAAAGAAAGCGCCTCCTAACGCAAACTGAAGACAACGGTATACAAGTTGATTTACAAACTAAGGAAAGATACTCGTGGACTGTCGATTAAGATACAGGTTCCTCTAATAAGTCTATAATACCGCCAAACCCTTTTTATTTTAAGAACTCTAATACTACTAAAAGGAATCATTTACAAAAGTAATAACAGGGTATCTAATCCTGGTTTATATTCTTTTATCGCAGCCTCATATAAAAAATCAATGAAAGTTAAATATTTCACCATAAACTAAAAATACAATTCTAAATAAACATAGCTGCCCTTTAAATATTCTGATTAGAACATGAAGTATAACCGCGGCTGCTGGCACAACATAAGACCGTCCTAGTAAAGTTTGCCAAAATCATGCCACCATGACAACTTAGAATTAAACACTCTAAAATTAATTATTCAAAAAACCCAAATGCGCTTCCACTTCGCAACCACAACTAAAGCCAGGGTCAAACTTCTCGTGAGTTCGCTTAGCACAGGAATAGGCGCTGTTCGAATATATTTCATTATTAAATTTATTTTTCGTTCTTCATTTTAATTTCAATAAGTGAAAAAGTTAACTATAAGTCTGTATATGAATTTGTTTCATGTACACAATGAAAATAAAAACATTTAGGACATGTTTGCTTATCTATTGAAACTTTCAAAGTGACCCGTTTCTATTAATTAAAAAGTTAACTGTTTTTTATTGCGTTTTTTATTTTATCATGTATTCTGGTTTTATAATAGCTCCTTAATCAACTAGATTTTTTTAATATCCATTTCATGTTCCTATTAACAATCGCTATTATTTGCGTCAACCCGCAGAATTGTGCCTTAAAAATTTTTGTAAATAAGAGATTTCAGTAAAGGAATTTAATCTCTTTTGTATAATTCTGTGGTGAAGGCCTGTGTGTTCGTTTCCGAAACTCAAAATTTTTTTTTTCTGAAATCGACTTAAAGACTCATGATTCGAAAAGATATGAAAATAAAATTTCCGTCTATACGGATGTATGAAATGAATAAAAATTATACATATTTACATTCACTCACCAAAGGTTCGCTGTCCGTAATGAAACAGATCACACTGATTCCATTCTCGGAATGCAGGTGCATAGGATTCTTTGATATCACACAATCATTGTAAGCAAAACTAGCTGCAGAAATGGCAGCACGCCGAGAGCTATCCGCATTTGAACGGGAGATTGTTGGTTCCGGACGGATGGATGCCTCAATATCAGATGTAGCCAACAACCTGGAATTTTCCCGCACAACCGTGGCAAGGGTCTATCGAGTGTACGATAGACCCTACGAGGGCTTACGACCAATATCGGACAGCGGACGGGCAGCGGACAGGCCTCCCACGCCTCATTGATGCCAGAGGTATTCGCCGGGTCAACCGGCTTGCAACTGCTGACCGAACGGCGACAGCGGGCCAAATCACCATGCGGTACAGCCAGGGACGTCCCACAACTGTGTCCATGACGACAATTCGGCGAACCTTGGCAGCTGCAGATTTTGGGAGCAGGAAGCCACGACGGGTGCCACTCTTGACAGCTGCACATTGTCGCAACGCCTAACCTGGGCCAACCAACATCGACATTGGACCGCTGAGGACTGGCGAAGGATTCCTGGTCCGACGAGTCACGGTTTCAGCTGTATCGGGCTGATAATCGTGTCCTTGTCTGGCGCAGGCCACACGAAGCCATGGACCCCGCTTCATGGATGTCAGATGGGGACCACTGAGGCAGGTGGAGTCTCCATACTGTTTCTCCATACTGTTCCCCGCATCTGACATCCACTTTCGAGTGCTACTTCCTACGTCGATCTGCTTGGGGACCACCTGCACCCCTTCATGAACTGTTTTTACCCCGCGAGCGACGGCACCTTCCAGCAAGATAATGCGCCTCCACACGCAACCTTGTGACACGGCAGTGGCTGAAGGAACATGCTACCGACTTCACGACAATGATTTAGCATCCACATTCCCCAGATTGCAATCTCATTGAACATTTGTGGAACGTCATCGAACGATCTGTCAGGTCGCCATCAACACAACTGGTAAATGCAGCATCGTTATGGAGTGCAGTGAAGGCAGCATGTGTACCAGTTGATGTGTTCCGGGGACTGGTAGACTCTCTACCACGACGGGTCGCCTCCGTTATCCGGACCAAAGGGGGCCCAACTCGTTATTAGGCTGGTGTGCCATGATTTTTGGTGAGTGAGTGTATAAGGTACCTTAAATTGTGCCTTGGCATTTTTTTATGTCAATTGGGTAAGCCTTTTTGGAGATATTAATTTTTTTCTAAAAATTAAAAAATGACTGTAGCGTTCGAATCAGCGGACCAAACTGATAGACTCGACTGATGGACTCTTCTCATTAAGATGAATTTTTTTGTAAATGACTTGTTTGCCTCTGATGAGCCGTTTTGGAGTTATTACGATCCCCGCCGCCCCCCCGACAAAATAGTTCTAGAGCGATCCTTAAACTATACATTGACGTATTTTTCATGAAAATGGGCTAAGCCTTTTTAGAGAAATCTGTTTTTTTTTCTAAAAATGGCAGAAGCATTCATTTCATCGACCCAAACAATAAAAACGACATGAACTATCTCCTCTCATTGAGATGAGCCTTTTTTGAAAAGACTGTTTGGCTGCGAAGAGCCATTTGGAGTTATTAAGGTTTTAAGGACCACCAAGCCCCCCCCCCCAACTGAAAAATATTTTTTCTTTTTAGAATCCGTTTCATGACCTGGTGGTAGGCCTGTGCGAATGTACCAATTCGCCATTACAATTTAGTTTTGCTTATTATTGATCTACCTAGGTTTAACGGTCCCAGGGTAAACTTAACTCGACAGTATTGAATCAAGAAGAGATAATTGAAACATTTGGCATTACAAACATCCATTAAAGTGAATGTTTTTACCCAAGTTTTTACTTTTGTTGTAGAGTCGCACTCGGAGGAATGGAAACGTGTGGCAAGAGAAGGTAAAATAAAAACCTTCCACAACCAAATGGGAGTGAAAATTACGCGAAGTTAGAGAATAAGAACGTTGAGAAGATGGAGGGAGGGGGAAAGGAAGTTAGGGTAGAAGAGAGGGGGTGGAGGTAACCAAACAAACAACAACAACAAGAAGGCGCCCCCAATGTTGTTGTTGTCCAAGAAACAAACGTGAAAACAAGGCGCAGCGATGCCATTTCTCGGTGGTTTACGAGTTCAACATGGCTGTTGCGAAAAGCACGCGCCGAATTCGACGCCCTCTGGGGAGCACGTGCGAAAAAAAAACAAACAAGGCACGAGATTTCCACATGCGGAATCAATAGCTTAAGACACCCCCGTCTCTCTTTTCAACCATTTCTTCCTCCTCGCTATCTTACCGTCGCTCTCTTTTTTTACGATAAGAGAGTCCTCTTTTAACTTTTGTTTCTTTTTATCTACGAAAGTTTTTCTTTTTCTCGTTTGCCAGTGTTTCTTGTGAGAAGCGAAAAAATCCTCGAGATCCTCAGAACGATGGCTCCCAGACCATGAGATAATTCCATTTCACAGATGGAGAAACGTTTTTATATATTTAATTTAGACTGGGATCAAAATAAGCACCTGTTTCGTTTTTATTTCGTGGGCTGGGTCCTTACTATCTCAAATGAAATTTTTATGGTTGTTAAAGTTTTTCTCTTTTTATTCGAAGCAGAAAGATCGCTCCAGTTGGAGGCCTTAATGATAAGGACAAATAATGTTTTTTAAAAACTCCTGGTCTATTTTTAAAATTTGTTTATCTTCCCTCTCTTCAGTGCCCACATTTTCAAAGCAATTGACTAAGCAGCATCTCTCAATGAACATCCCGATTTCAGTAATCCCGTCTCGTTGCTAGGTAACAGCAATCAACAAACGGAAAGTTCTTTAGACATAGTGAAACCTTAGAAGAAAGGCTTCGAAAGGTCTTTCTTAAATTCCAGGTCTTTATATTCTTCCGTCTCCCCATTATTTTAATTGAAGTCAATACGGAGGCATCGGCATCATTGATTATTTGAAACTGCCTTGATAATCTCTCTTGTGCTTTTGTCGCGGTGGATAATAATGCTATGAGAAGAAGAATGTATTGCAGGAGCAAGTGTGGTAATCATCTAATAGACTGAGTCTGTACTTACAAGGAGAGTGCCCGAACCGTTACCACGCCCATTTTGACCAAACTTTGCCAGCATATAGTACTCGGTGAATGTAGAATGCATGTTTGGACTTTTCGGGTTTCAGCCACCTGGGCCCGAGAAATGGAGCCCCAAAATCTCAGAAATTGAAAGTGCTCAAATCGCCCTAGTATTGTTACTCAAGGTACCCCTGGGGATGTGTCTTACAGTCATGCAGTCTATATTTCAAACGACCCATCCATTTCCATAAAATCGATTTTCAGAAATATCACATTAATATGGGGTCGACCTTGTCCCACCCTCTCTGGCGGCCCGATAAGGCTGGAAATCATAATATATGTAAGACCGCTAGTGCACTATATCACTAAAACCAGCGCCCCAGCTTCAACCAGCACGTAAAAAAATTGATATCTTTGCGCAGGAATTTTTCGCCCGTCCACCAAAGTGCCTTCGATAATTGAGTCAGAGATTTCGGGCCCTCCGCTCCTGCGCGCACTCGACGCTTCAATACATCCCAAAGATATTCGATGAGGTTGAGATTGTGGCTCTGTGCAGGCCAGTCAACCTCTTGCACCACCATTTCATCAAACCATCTACCTACAAAAACCCCCATTTACCACTCTTGCTTTGTGGCAAAATGCGTTATCGTTTTGAAAGAGAAAAGGGTTATTTCCAAAGTGCTGTCAGAGAGCAGAGAGTGCGGCGTTGTCCAGGATATCTTGGTAATGTTCCGCTTTCAGATGACCAGCCACAGAAACGATTGGACCCAGATCAAACCATTAAGAGCACCCCCACATCACTGTGGGCGCTACACAGTTTGCCAGATGATGTTATCCAGGCATTCGCCATATCCAGTTCCTTCCATCTGATTGCCAGATGGTATATCGTGGCTCGTCAATCCATCCAACGATCCGCCATTGCTCTAGAGTCCAGTGACGTCTGTCTTTGTACCATGACAATCTTCTCGCTGCATTGCAGGTACTGATGTTAGGTGTGCAATGAAAACCCAGTGAATGCACTTCCCTGCGAACAGTCTCAGTGGACTCTGTGAAGGATCTTGTCAGTCCATCAATCGATGTCTTAAGCGTGGTTCCCACATGCGTAAAAACAACGGCAGAAACCACAATCGATGTCTTAAGCAGGAAAATTTTATGACGTCACTTCCTGTTTTCGTCTCTTCTGCCCGACTGAAAATTTCTGCTTTTTTCACTTGGGTTGAGATCAACTTTTGTGGCAGAAGCAGCGCAGAAACGGTTGCTCAGCCAATAGAAAACGATCTCTGCAGTGACGTCCTCTCTCTTACAAATGAAAATGTCGGACGGTCAGCTCACGAAGGTGAAGAGGCCGAGAAAGAAAATTGATGTGGAAACACTGATTGAAGAAGTGTACTTGTTAGTACAATTGAATAAACAAGAATTGAATACAAGAGTTGATATGGTGATTGATGAGGAATGAATAAACTGTGCACTTTGTGCAGTCGAAGTCGGCCGTTTACATCGATCGACGGTAAAGTTTTTCCGTTTACATAACAGAACCTGTTTCATCCATTTCAGTTTCTGTGATGTGAGACACCTCCAGGAGCAGCATGTAAAAAAACGGAAAAACATATGCCCTGGTTTTTGCTCTCTTGTTTTCTGCTAGTGGGAACCACGCTTTACGGTTTGCAGTGATCAACCTGCGAAGCACCCTTTGGTCTCTGGTCGACATAATCTTGGGTCTTCCGGCCCTGGGTGAACACTGGTAGTATTTTCTATCTACCATATTCTTCTGTAACATAAGGTCTAAATCACCTTGTATGTATATTGTAACTTTTTATTACATACAATACGAAATACGAATAACAGTGCCCTACTTAGATGATGTAACAATGTATGACGTTTCCGTGCAGAGGCTTTCTCTTTAGGAGGTGTTGGTTGATCTGAATGAGATGACAATTGGTAACGTGGCTTTCCCATACTGCCTTGCAGCTTTTTTCATATAGTGAGACAGACTTTTATAGACCGTGCTCTTGATCAACACCACCTATAAAGAAAGCCTCGGCACTGAAACGTCATACATTGTTACAGCATTATAAGTCGTTCTTATTTAGGGCTTATTATTGGTAGAAATACGATTAACAAAGGGGACTTATGGTGATGTAACAGTGTATGACGTTTCAGTGCCGAGGCTTTCTTTATATGAGGCGTTGTCTTGATTTCGCTGCTACTTAATTTTCATTTGACTGACTCTCGTATTTTAGGCAGTCACTGATCCAGGGTAAAGTTTGACAGGCAGTGCACTGCAAAATGGTGTTGAATGGTTGTTTTGATTATTTGGATCTTTCGGATTTTCATATGGTCGGTCTGATGAAGGATTTACTTCTTCATTAGAACAAGAGTTGCCGCTGGATTTGGACTTTCACTGTTTTTCCATGCCTTATCATCCAAGATTGATATATGTTCGCTAGTTTTACAGATTTTTTCGCAGTCTGCTCTATTATCTAGTGGATGTCCTTGTCTTTAATTTACTGAATGGAGTAGTCGATTAGTGCCCATTTTGTGGACAAGTTATAAGATCGTCTCTGCTGGATTTGCTCTTTCATGGCTGGGTATTTAGACATCTTCGCTGAAGGATGAACTTCAATCACCAATGTGGTCAGTGATGTTGCTTTAGATGATGACTTTATACGACAGGGATGCAGGGTCTTGAGCGCTGTAAAAGTTGTAGGAAGGCAAAATTCTGAGCTATCTTGATACTGGACTAAAATCTACTGAATGCTACCCCAACTTCATTTAGCTCTTCCGATTACATTACTGCGATTACATTACATGTAAAAGTGTACGTAGCGCACAGTATGTGTTGGTTCTCCATGAGCACAGACTAATTTATGTACGCTTTCTGTTAGCCATTATGCTTCAAGCGCGCGTGTAAATTTTAAATGCTACTTGATTAATCGGCGGCAATTTCTTTGTAACTCGGCCTTTCAAATCCCATGAATCACGAGACCGACATGAAGTGAATCAAGAGAAATATGCATTTAACGAATTAGGTTCTAGGGAACCGAGACCGGGGTTCGTTTTTCAAGGCAAACAAACGACGGCCATTTTCGAACTGTTCGGCATTCCGACGGTTGCCTTTCGGAGCGTTCTCTAGAGGACGGGCGACCACCGCTCCAATGGCCGCTCGGAATCAATAGGCGACGGGGAAAGGAGGAGGGAGACGCCCGATAAGGCAATGCATCCCCTGAGGGCTATTCCTATCCAAAGGTGGGAGGAATGGTGAAGGGGTAGGCAGTTAAAGGAATGCTAGCCGATGGGGTTGAAGAAGAGAGTTCGTGACAAGGAAGATGTTTCTATTCAGGGTCTATAAATGTCTGCGTAGAAAGAGAAGAAAAAGAGGTTGGAGGGAGCTGGGTGGGGGTTTCTTCGCAGGACAAAGACAGACGGCGAATACGAAGCGTTTCCCTAATGGACTCTTCTTCTTCTACTTGAGGCGAGGAGGCAGGATTGTAAGATTCATTTTGACGCAAAGGAAAACACAGAGAACTGAAAAGAGGACCAAGCTGTTTAAAGATAAGATTATCAAATTGGCTTCTTATGTAAAAGAAACTGTCCCACTCTGTTTATCCCACTTGATCTGCGTTAATCCTCTTCAATAATCTTTCCTAAAAACGTGCCTTGCATTGGTCGTCGCCTTTTTTCCTTTCTTTTCTGATTCCATTGAAGCCTCCTCTAATATGAAGTTATCCATTTCCCCTCAGGGGTTCTTTAAAGTTCTCTTTTGATTCACTGACTCCATTTAAGCGCTCGGTTGAAGAGTTAAACTGGAGTAATCCTCTAGTCTCGGCGGTTATTAAGTCTGTCATCGCCGGAGACGGGAGAAGATGACACTTCGTGGCGGAAAGTATTGCAAGGTAAAGTGCAGTCATTAAACACCTGGGGATGGTGCTTCTCTTGCAGGTTTTATTAAAAGTGAATCGAACAACTCGTGCGGATAAGTTTTTTTTCCTTCAGATTTATCAAATGCCGGCATTGTATAAAATTCAGGTATCTTGTAGAAGGAGCACTTACAGAGTGATTCATAAGTCCATGCGGGATTTTGTAAGTCGATAGAATAGTAAGTTTGTTAGCATAGTGGAAATGCTCTTATCAAGGGATAGAGAATCTTTCTTAGTTTTGCACCTACCTTATAGTGTTCCATATGTCCAAACTTGGTAACGTGGCATACATAAACCCTGCCACACACATCTGACAATTGACGCCTCGCAGTTGGGCTAAATCACGTGGTAAAGGGTGCACGAACGTGATGGTTGAGATAATCCCGGAAGAAAAAAATATCACATGGAACGAGGTCAGGAGACTGTGGAGGGCAAGGCAGAAGAGGAACTTTTTGCTCATCTGTAAACGCTATGTTTTCGTTATGACTTTCAATATATTTCATATCTCTGTAGCACCGTAATAAAAATTTAAAAAAAAATTGTTGCTCAGACAACAATGGTCAGGTGAATTTTCAGTTCCGGCATGAGCTTCAAGCCGGCGCTGAAAATGCTTAAACGTGCAACAACAATGCAAAAATGCTTCCGTAACGCTTTTTGTTGTCGTTTTTTGAATCACGTTTTTTTGTAGAATGATGCCCAGCCTTAAAACATGTTCTTTATGCACGCTTGATCTGTATTTTTATCCGGCCGTCCGCCGTTTGACGATAACATAAAAACGGATTAACTTTTTCACATTCTGGTTTTCGACAATATGATCATCAAGGTCTTAGCTCGGTTGTATCAGTTTTTCTGGCCTTTCGTGGACCCCTTCAAGTCTATTTCACTTGTTAAATCAGTGACCGTTAAGAATACCAAGATAATGGCATGTCATATGACAATCGATTCGTGGTGATGACTCAAGAATGAATACACTATTACTTTCCGTTTATCTTTTAAGCATTGTGACATGAGCATGCACACGTGACGATCGCTTAGTCACAGCTAAAGTTCATTCTTGGAATGTTTGCAAGATTTTATTACATGTTGACTCACTGTTGCAACAGATGTGTAATTCGTACCGCAGGGGCCTCTGGAATGGAATAAATAAATATTTGTTCCCTCCTTCTGGCAACCTTTGTCATGGGAGTTCTGCATAATAGATGATGCTGTAACTAACATGGGGATTCTTTTCCCCTCTGATGCTTGGGTCTACGAAGACCAGAGCCTCCACTTACTGCGCGATCTGGCCACTTTGGAAGCGTACAAGACCATATCCCTGTAACGATGGGGTATTGTCCCTTGATACGCTTTTCAACTCGATGTGGACGTGTGATACATTGTTTCCCTTCAGATGCAGGAAACCTAACACAGCCCTTCAGATTTGGTTTTCTAGCAACGAATCCACGAACTAGAGCACAGGTTAAGCTGCTCTGGAAATCTTTATAGGAATGTAGTTACTCAATAATATTGTCGCTTCAGTGCCGCTCCCGGACTTCCCGTTGTTGATTATAAGGACTTCAGGATAATCGGTGTAGACTGAAATAGTTAATAGCAGTTTTCTTCTCTTATGAACGAAAGAAGACGTTATTGGGTTTACTTGATGAAGCAGAAGTTTTAAAATAAAGTAGGAACTGATTTAACGAAGAAAAAGTGCCGTTTCATTATGGAGGTAAAGTTTCTTAGTCGGGCAAAAAGTGCTCATAATTTACATGTAAATGAAACCCCACCAAGGTTGTGTTGTTATCTACTGGAGAAAAATTCTTCTTTGTCGGTTTTATTTATAACCTTTTTTTTATCCACTCGTCTTATATAGGAGGGAAAACTCGAGGGATGTAGGAGAGGGGTACTTTTTTGGCTTTTATTTTCTATTCCAGCCTCTAGGGTTTCCGTCCTGGTGTGTTTTTTCATTTACCCGTCAAAAAACTGGAATAAAAAAGTAAATAAATGTAAAAAAGAAGAGCGGATAGGTTGAATAAAAGGGCCAAAAGGACGAAAAATGTCGTGTTTTTTTATTATAGTTTTTTATTTTCTTCTCCCTCTTTTCTTACTCTTCGTTTTTTTTTAATGGAGGGAAACTTTAATTAACTCCTGACTCCCAAAGGCAAATCCTGGAGAAAAGAGCTTCCAATTTTTAAACTCTCCCTCCTCCAATTTTTTTTGTTCATTCTAGCAAGATACGATTTAAAGCCATTGATTAGGCATCGTTTACGTCATGAAAGAAAGAAAGAATGCCATTTATTGAGGAAGTGGGAAACTACTAAAAAAATACAAAGTCCGCCAAAATAATGCTGTACGAGGTGCGTCCGTAAAGTATGCAGTTTCCGTGCATTATATTATGTGAGTGCAATAGAAGAACACGTTCAGTCGTGTTTGTAACTAGTGGGGATTACAAATTTTAGGTAAAGAATTTGTATTAAACCATTATTTTATACAGATTATTAAATTACTGTCGATCATGAATACGCTACCTCTGGACAAACTACTAACAAAAGCATACTACCTAGCGGTTATGAAGCGGTTCGGTTATGATTGGATTCTCCACCACGACAGTGCACCTATTCATTCCTCACATTTTGTCCAAACATGGAACACCCCAGTCACAGCACCCTCCTTATTCACCAGGCATGGTTCCATGTGACTTTTTTATTCTCTAAATCTAAAAAATCTTAAATGGACGCTGATTCGATGATATCGATAGCATTCAAGGAAATTCGATAGCTGCACTGAAATCCATTCCACAGATCTATTTCCAAAACCAGCATCCATTAAGTGCATCGTTTCTAATAGAGCCTTTTTCGAAGGGAATTAGGTTGGAATCCGATTCGGTAACGCGCCTAGATATTTTAAGTCGCGCGCATCAAAGTTTAATGGGCTGTAATTCAGTGAACACGCATTGAGTCTCGATTTCTTCCCGGTAGATGGCAGTGCAGATTATTTCGAATGTATTTCAATTGGTATCAGTGATTTCATGCTCAGAGGCAGATATTTCAAGCGTTTGTTGTTTAAGGCAACACCACCACTTTCTTTACGGTGGTGTTGTTCAAGCCAGGGCATGTTATTTTGACAGGAATATCGAACATGCATGTTTGAATGAATTTTTCGGTCAGCGCGTCATATTCCGGGGATTGGCCCCTCGCTCGCCAGATTTATCACCCCCCTTCATTTCTTCCTATGGGGTTATCTGAAAAATGTGGTTTACGTGAAAGGTCGTGTGAATAGTCACCATTGCTGAGCTGAAAACTAACATCACAACAGCCATTTCTAACATCAGTACTGCCATGCTTCGCAGAGTCTCATGAAATCTGGTAAAACGAACACGCTATTGTAACCGCGGAAGAGGACCTCATTTCCAACATTTATTGTAAGACCTAAAATTTATCTGCAAAAATTAAAAGCCAGCATTTCAACTAATCTTTTATTTATTTATTTATTTATTTATTTATTTATTTATTTATTTATTTATTTATTTTATTGAACCCGCCAGGGTCCTGTATGGTCAAAGACCGATGTGTTATGACCCGGCGGGCTCACAGCATAAACGGAAGAATTAACCAAACATGTTAGTAAAACAATAGTTCCAAAGACTACAGCAGTTAACCAACGAAGAGGGGAGCAGACATCCAGATTCAATATATTCGGAGCATATCATATTAACAAATTCAAATGGGAAATTAAACGTAAATTAATAAAACAAAGTTATTATATTTTTAAGAAACCGAGTGTACACGTAATATAAATATGTTTAAAGGTAATAATTCCAACGGAACCACCGTGGGTGAAGAATTGATACACATTGAGAAAATTATTTCCCAAAAATTAACGTTTTAAAGCTCTTTTAAAGATACTGAAGAGAGTCAAAATACGAATCGTAATAGGCAAGTTAGCCCAATTTTTTATCCCAGAAAGAGAAATGCATCTATTTCTATAATTGCATCTCCCCATTGGGGGATAGATAATATCGACATTCCTAGCCGGATATTTATGTCTGTCCTGGACCTGGGGAATCTGAACAGGAGTATTTACAATCAACAAGGAATTTAGTATTTTATAAACGAAGAAACAGGATTGAATAAAATAAATTTGTTGAATGGTTGGTATACGTAACGAAGGGAACATATGTGAGACTGAATAGGACTTGGGGACTTTCAATAAAGAACGTAAAAACCATTTTTGAAGTTTTGATAAACGAGATAGTTTATGGGAGGAGGAATTTCACCACAGTGAAGTAAATAACAGTTTTCTTGGTGTACAGAGAACATGTCAGTAGCAAATAGCAAATCCAGTATTGAATATATTGCGCCTTTAATTATCGGAACATAGTCAGGTGAACAAAACTGCATGACACTGTGAATTCTAAGTGTCCGGTAAAAAGCATGCAGGCTTGGCAGTGATATGATACAAGGGACGTTTTCATGGCATTGATTTAGACCCCACTCATGCATAATCTTTACAACAGCAAGTCTGCATTTTTTGCTGACTAAGTCCATGGTTATACTTTACTCCTCTGAAGATGTTAGCTATGGTACAATGCAGAATGCCACAAAGTTACAGAATATTCATGGAATGCGGTTCGGGTTCGTGTTGCTACAGTTGATGCAAAGTCCCCAGATATCAACTCGAGAACATTTATTTTACAAGTTGGAGAGTTAGCAACATATTGTCAATCTCTACAGGGAATTAGATGAACATTTCTCTTGGCGTGGAGTTTGTATTAGGACCGCGTAATACAGGGCGCGCATTACTTGTGAGAAGTTCCTATTAAATTGTTCAACATATTTATAAATTTTCTCGAAATGTATTTTGTGCTGGTTAAAACAAGATAATTTTACTGGAGGAACAAAACTTTGAACTTAAATTATTTTTATCGCTGGAAGCGTGATAAATAACAGAATGCACAGTATGCGAGGCGCAATTGTCGTGTCAGCCAATCACTTAACTCGAGAGAAGTTGAACAAACAATGCAAAAATGCTAATTTCACCACTTGGAACCGAACCGTTTAATTTTCATCGATTCACAGCTCGTCGTGTCTCTCGAGAGATACACGTTCTCGCTCAAATTTTCCTTTTCCACCCCCCGTCCCCAACACTAAATAGAAATAAATTACTTAAACAGCGCGGACTGCATTTGAAAGCACGTTTTCTCAGCATTCAAAAATAATAATTTGCATTTAAATAAACCAGCCCCTGTTACCAAGCCTTAATTTCCTTGGGGACTGGATTAACTTTGCATGCGGAAATGAAGGCGTTTTGCGTGGGATAATTTCTTGGCGTGTTTAAATAAATTTTTATAAATTCGTTAAAGAACGGTTTGTAGTTAAGTGGGAAAATGTCAGCAGTAGGGATGCTTATTAAAAATTGGGGTGAAGCTAATAAACGAGAGAATAACAAAATACTTAAGTAATTAAAACCGATTTGACTCGTCTGATTAAGAATGAAGCCTAATTGCTCTTATCCATGCACACTAATATGAAACAAGCGGGTTGAGAAATTTCTCAGCGGCTTTTGTGCCTGTTTATGTTGGAACAAAAACAGCGGATTTAGGCACGAGTCAAATAGCAGTTAGAAAATGTAATCTTAAGTAAAATTATTTTTTAATCTTCCTTGAAATAATTTATGCGGTTTAGTTACATTTACATTAAACGAGTTTACTTACCTTTACGCGGTGGTTAGGATAGTTTTGGTTCTGGTAATTTAATATATTGTTTCTGAGCTTATACGAAAGAACATGATTCTGTTCGCCAAAATAAGTTTATGGCAATTGAAATTGGCAGTTAAAATTGAACACTATTACAAAAGTTGATGATGGGTGAGTTCAAAATTAATTCCGGTAATTTCAGAATTCTAAGTTTCCCCTTCGGTATTGCCTCAAGGGCTCTTGCAACAATCTGGATGACTACAGAATTCTTTTTCCATAAATGTTCAAGTTCTATTGTATATCCCGATACTTTGTGATTTTCTCCCGCTGCTTCTCATCAATCCGTGTATCACCTGATGTGGCAATTTCAATGAGCCAGATATTCTTTTTCTCAACAACGGTTATGTCAAGCTTGTTGTTGGCCAGATGTCTGTCTGTTTAGATTGTGCATTCGCACAAGACCCTCCAGAACAATAATTTTTCCTGCATTCGAATCCAAACTTCCGGTAGAGATTCCAACGGATAATTTTGGCAACTCTTGCCATTATATGTTGAAAAATAATTGCCCTTAGAACCATTAGTTTTAGTTTTCGCATTTTACACACTTTATTAAGCGTCACTTACAGTAATTTCAGAATTTGTGATTAAGTTTTTGTCTACTCGTCACATTTTTGAGTTAGAGGACAAAACAAAGATTCGGTATAAGAGAAAATATCTTTGCATTGAATGATGGGTACAGCTGCCATTTTTTGAGGGCAAGAGGAAGGCAATCATATACTACTACTCATCGAAGTGCGCCGTTTTTGCCCGACTTGTTATTGTATAACGATGGTAACGAGTTGTTGCGTGTTTGGATGTATTGTATAACAATGGGATAAGTTCAGAGCCATGGCAGCCATATTTCTCCCTATTAGAGCTTTATTAATGAAGATTTTTGAGAACGCACTGGATAAAAATAGTGATGGCTTTAGGTGTATAAAGGAAAATTTTAAAGAACGAAGTTTTTAAATAATAAATATTATAACTGGAGATAAGCCTACCAAGCATCAGGTAAAGATTTTTCTATCGAAA
>JAHWFO010070871.1:0-20147 GCA_023313115.1 Rhysida immarginata | reverse complement strand
TTGCGGATTCAGTCATCGTGCGATTGTGCAGATACCGAAGATTAACCAAAAATAATACTAAGCATGCAGTAAATAATAAAGAACTCTGTTTGATCTTTATAACTGTAAACCTACTTTGGCAGCCTTCTATGTATAATTAGATTATTTTTGTAATGTAATTCAGAAATGATTATAATTACGTCTTTTTATTATCTTCCTTTATTTTAAAGAAAAAGTTTCATTTATCATCGGGACAGAGACGAAGAATCTTTAGAGCCAATGCCTGATTTGAATAATTTAAAGGATTTCCAAATGAAGGATAACACTACCGTGAGTAGCAGGTAATTAGAGAGGGGGAAAAAAACAGATTTGTTCTAGGATACGATTAATTTCATTTTACATTTTAAAAAATGATTTGAATGAATTTGTGTTTCATTTTACATTTTCTTGTATTTAATTTTTCAAGGGCATGCATTAATAATTGTCTTTGTCACTGGGGCCCCTAATAGCATATTAATTGGAAGTGAATTTTAAATGGCTCATTTTTTTATTTTTTATTTTTACGGTGGGTAAGGGAGAGTAGGAAGAACCTGTTAATCTTTAAAAAGAAAAAAGGGAGTCTCTGAGCGGCACTGTCATAAGAGTGAAGGAAGCAGAGTGGGTTTCTCTCCACCACCCACCCACCCCGCCCGCCCGCTCTCCTTATTTCCCTCACTTAACCATTTTGATTGCAAATGCATATTACTCTTCATCTGCCTTGCCATATAAAATGCAACTTAGAGTTTTATTGCTGTACAAGTAGATAGTGAAAACCCTTCACTCTGTTTTTTCCTCCTCTTTCCCCCATTCGTTTTTTGAAAAGAGATGGGAGGGAGGGGGGGGGGTGATGTGGGGATGTGGGAATGGGGGGTATTCATTGGTTGGCTGGGAAAAAGTTAAATATTTATCTGTCACCTGTAGTTTTCAGAACATTAAATTGAGGGAGCACTAGAATCATTGGGCTCGCTGCTGTGACACAGAAGGCAATTTCCTCATTCCGGCCATAAAATACTGGCATAAAATCATTGCTGGAGCAATTTAAGTACAAGCTTTCACAGCAGGCGGAATGAGCGCACGGAAAGCATGGATTTGTTGGAAAGGAGGAGGAGGGGGAGGAGGACGACGACGAGAGACCCTTAAAAGGACTACAATTATTGTAAATGGGAAGTTTTTGAATTTTGCATTTTAGCAAAACTCGAGGGAGAAAGTGATGCGGTCTGAAGAAGAAATAAAATAATGCATGGGGTTTTTGTTGTGCGTACATAAAGCAAACAAACAACAACTGAAGCAGTTGGAATTCGTATTATTTTATCTTGAATTAGCTGCTTTAAAAAGGTTTTAGTTGTTTTTTGAGACTCTAGGCTAATGCCAATTTACTTTTCGTTATGGAATGGTGAATTGGCATTGTTTTATCAAATAAATTTTGAGAGATATAACAAAAAATTTTTATTATTTTGCAAAGTTTGAAAATGTTAGGGTTTTTTTTTTTTTTTTTTTTTTTAAGCAAGAAAATAAATTGTTATGGTGGGGTGGTACATTCACCTCCCACTACCGTCTAAAATTAATTCTTCTTGCATACGCCCAGAAATTTTAACCGAGATTTAATTCCGAGTTCTGTTATTTCACTGGATAAGGGTAAATTTTTGAATGGCCTGGACTCGAACCAGGAACCTTCGGGCTTACAAGGGGGGACCAGATCTGTTAAGCTTGTTTTTAACTGAAATTTAAATATGTACTTACGCACTCCTCCCACTCTTACATGACATAGTAACTCATGCTAATGGCTAATAGTTTACGAGATATAATCATTTAAAATTAGTTATGTAGGTTATTGATGTATATTTACAAATTCAGAGATTATGACATTCAAGTAGTCAACGTGGTCTTGTGGGTAAGTCGATAGATTCTAATGCAAAGGTCCCTCGTTCAAATCCTGCTCTTTTTCCCAATTTTATTTAATATGATTTTTTAAACATGTTTTTGAACAAATTGTATAAGAAACTAATTTTAATTATTAAAAACATATTTTTATAATTTTTCGCATATTATATTTCATTGAGGAAGGTAACAAATTATTTATTTTTAATAAGTCATTATTATTATATTATTATACCGGGTGGATACAAAATTGAGCCCCCCTCCCCCGACCCATTTATTTTTGTAACCAAAGCAGATATATGAGTCCAATGAATAGGAAGCTGTGGGTGACCTATCCCATGGTGCACTCATCATCCCAAATATGTAGATTAGGACACATTCAAATTCTATCTTAAAAACCGTAACAGATGCACGAAAAATTCCAATTGAAGACTTGTTCAGCATGGAATTCCAAACAAAAAAATTTTTTTCCAAAATCCGATGAACGGATTACCAATCCCTTTGTGAAATGCATAGGGAGGTAACTAATAAATTCAACATGTGATTTTGGTGATCCGTTCATCGGATTTTGGAATTTTTATTATTTTTTTTATTTATTTTTTTTTTTTGTTCGGAATTCCATGCTGAACAAGTCTACAAGTGGAATTTTTCGTGTATCTGTTATGGTTTTTAAGATAGGATTTGAATGCATATTTGGGATGATGAAAAGTGCACCATGGGATAGACCACCAAACTTCCTATTCATTGCATTCATCAAAATTGACATCTGCTTTGGTTAGGAAAAGTAAAGGGAGGGGGGGCTCATTTTTGTATCCATCCTGTATAATAATAATAATAATAATAATAATAATACCTTATTAAAAATAATTTATTACCTTCCTGAAATGAAATATAATATGCAAAAAGTTATAAAAATATGCTATAAATTATAATTAAAGTTAGTTTCATGTTTAATTTGTTCAAAAACATGTTTAAAAAAAACAAAATAAGTATTTATGTGGATCGTACTAATGAACAGATTAAAAGCACAACACTCTTTAACCACAACTAAAAAAGGCGTTAAACAAGAAATAAAACAAAAAGAATGAAAAAACAATCCAACCTGTAAACGTCTTTCGAAAGCTTTGCTTTCATCTTCAGCAGACAAGGCGAACCTCAAGAGATTATCGAGAGAACTGACTTGTTTATTGAATTAGCAAGGTATTCACAGGAGCATTTGAACCACAAGATTTGGTAGAAGCAACCAGTCAGCCATCGCGAAGCATTCCCTGGATACAGGCCACGAATTCCAGATGAATAGTGTGAAATTAATAAAATCGGTCAATAAAAAATACTTGTTAGATTCTTACGAAAGCTTAGCTCTGAATAAAACTGATAAGCAGTTACTGTTAAATTGGGACAGGGGCCCCATTGGTGAATCTAGTTTGATCCAATGGGTGGCCCAGTTACCAAAACGGTGATCACATTTTCAGGGTTTTTTTGTTTCTATTGGTTATTGTTCACTATATATACCTTGCTAATTCAATAAACAAGTTAGTTCTGTCAAGAATCTCTTGAGGTTCTGCATGTCTGCTAAAGATGAAAGCAAAGCTTTCGAAAGACGTTTACAGGTTGTATTGTTTTTTTCATTCTTTTTGTTTTATTTCTTGTTTAACGCCTATTTTAGTTGTGGTTAAAGAGTGTTGTGCTTTTAATCTGTTCATGTTTAAAAAAGTTAAATCAAATGAAAGTGGGAAAGGAGCGGATTTGAACACAGGACCTTTAGCATTGGCATCTATCTACTTACCCATAAGACCACGTTGACTATTTGAATGTTACACTCTCCGAATTTTTGAATATATATCAATAGCTTACTTAACTAACTTTAGATGATTATATCTCATAAACTAATGCCCATTAGCATGATGAGTTACTATGCCATATAATAGTGGGAGGGGTGCGTAACAACATATTTAAATTTCAGTTAAATCCAAGCTTAACAGACCTGGTCCTCCCCTTGTTAGTGGTTATGGCATTGCGGCTTGAGGGTCTCTGGTTCGAGTTCAGCCTTGGAGGGATGACCTATCTCGACCTATTGGAGGGATAACCTATTGGAGCTAAGAAAAACCTTAGCTCCATAATGGTTTGTTGGGGCCAAACAATATTTTTATAAATATTATTTGACTCGATGCGATGAGTTCATACATGTTTGCTGCTATGAATGCTATAGCTATTTCTGTAATTTAAAAAAAAATTAATGTCCTTAGAACGTTAATATTTATCGTAAAAAAGACTCGATGCACAGTTTTCTGTAACTCTTTAAAGGGCAACTGACATCAAAATTTTCGATTCTATAAGATTAAGTGAATAATTAAATAAAACTGCATAATTACAAAATGTATAATTTAATTTCGAAAACTTTTATTATTTATTTACTAAAATGAACAAATATTCACTATATACTGAAGAGCAAGAAAAAAATCTTCAACTATAGGGGGGGAATTGATGATATCATATGAGCGAAAGGAGTCTCCAGTCCTGCAGTCATTACCGCTAAAGCCTCATTCATTCAATCGAGGTCAATCTGAGTTCAACACAAAAAAAGTTCTCGAGAAAAATGTTTCAGCCTTGCAGTCTTTTGCCTTGTGATTATGATCCTTTGGCAGTCGATAACGAGTTTGAAACAAATTATAATTCACCCTCAGAAACTGAGAGCGATAACGACGAATCATCAGATGCTGAAAGCGGAGTGAAGATTAATAATTCTAATACCTAATTCTAATAACTTCAAATTGATACTAAAAATTGCCCAATGTTTGAATTATAAATAAAATAACTAAAATCAAATTAAAAAAAAGAAGAAATCACTTACTTCATGATGCTGTCGTTTTCTTACTAATGTTCGTTCACTCCTAGTGCCAGTTCTTTTGTGCGAAAAAACTATAGGAACAGCACCTGTTTTCAGTAGTTTTTTTACCTGGAGAGAAACCAATTGACTCCAAAACGATGGGATCTTTAAAAAAACAGTCATTTGTAAAATGCTTCTGACACACTTTTGAGTGTTGCATGGGAACAAACTCAACACGATTTATGTTTCTCAACCACTGTTTTTTCAATAGCTCATCTTTTGGAAAACCGAAAAGACTAATTTTCTCTCCTTTAGAAGATGAACGCGTATAGCTGAATGCGCAACAGTATACCATTTTTTAAGAATGCTGATATGCGGTTTCAAATCTGATGCACACTTGAGTTTTATTTTTAACATGCGTTTCTTCATTTGAAACGTACATGGAATGAGCAATTTTTACATGAAGGTTCAGCTTAGCCTCTGTTATCTCCTGTTTCGTGGAGGTGCTACTTGCGCCCATATGAGCACCCGTTCATTCCGATTGTGTGGATGCGAGATGAACGAGTGAGAGAAATCTACAGGTGGAGAGCAAAATTATTACAACCAAGTAAATACATAAGAGAATGTTATAAATGCTTTATTAATGTATAAATGGACAAGCCTAATTGTTAATCAATCAATAATAAGGCTTGTTAACAAACCAATCGACAATTGATTAAATATGTAAATATGAAATGATTTAACGGTATATACGAGGTCTGTTCAAAAAATACGTAGACTGTTTGAATTGCGCGGGCCCTGTTGGTCCCAATCAAAATCGCTTGGTATCGCCATCTTCTGACAGATCCGCTGATTACAAGGCAGTTTTTTGATTGCAAATATCAGTATTGGTTGATTAGCTACGCGGTTGTTTGTGAAGTGTGTTTTTTTCGTTTGGCGGATTTTTAGAATGAGTGACTTGAACGAGCAAAGAGTTGCTGTGAAATTTTGTGTTAATTTTGTGTCTGCGGGATGCTATCCGGCGGAAAAGGCCAGAAATGTGGACGAGTGGTGACCGGTTGTTTCATCACGACAACGCTCCAGCCCATTCAGCCCTCAGAACTCGAGAGTTTTTGGCCAAACACTCGATCACTGTTCTTCCTCACCCACCCTACTCACCTGACCTCGCTCCTTGTGACTTCTTCTTGTTTCCCAAACTCAAAAGACCTTTGAAAGGAAGGAGATTTGAGACGATTCCCGACATAAAGGCAAATGCGACGAAGGCGCTGAAGGACATCACAAAAGAGCGTTCCAGGACTGTTTCCAAAAGTGGAAACACCGTTGGGATAAGTGTGTGCGTCGGGGAGGAGAGTACTTTAAAGGGGACCCAGATGTGTAACTTCTGAATAAAGTATATTTTGTTTTATGACGTCAGTCTACGTATTTTTTGAACAGACCTCGTATGTGCTCCTTATATATAATTTTCACACATTGGGAAAAATATAAACAAAAGTCTAAGATGAGAGGCCAAGGCCACAGTTCAGTATAAATTGCTCACATTTTAAATGTTGTAACTTTTACTTGAACATTTGAAACTGACACACACACATTAATCAAATAATGAAAAATAAAATAAAATTCAAGTTTGTTGCAAATTTTGAACCCGAATAACGCTAGAGCAACAAGGAACATTTCAATGCAAGTGGATCTCATTTTTTAATTTGGATTTTCCAAAATTAAAGATAAAAAATGATCGAAAAAGAAAAACGATGACGAGTTATTCTATGTTAGATAGCCAAGACGATTCTCCAGTGTCACGTCATCCTTTAGCGGTGAATTGAGGTGAAGCTCAAAACAAGATGAGTTTTGAAAACTGATGTTTGAAAAATTATACGAGGGTGGGCTGAAAAGTAATGCCTCCATGGCTGTAACTTTTTTATTTTTTAACCGATTTTCAAAATTCTTTTTGTATCTGATACTCACATTTCTTCTCTATGTAATGCACTATTCACTTTTTGACATAGTCCCCATCCCTTTCCACGCATTGCACCGACGCGTGACTAGTCGGGTGAACCCGTCGGAGAGGAATTCCGGGGTTGTCGTCGACACGAGGATCGAATGGCAGCTTTGGATCCTCTTCTGCAGCATGATAACGCCACACATCAGACGGGGTTGCAGCGCCTACAGTTCAAAGATGAAAAACTGCAGTTCAAAAACGAAAGAGTTTGCACCTTGCGACTTTTACCACTTCCCAAAGAGGAAAGAGCACCTTAAGGGGCATGAGTTGCGTTCTGACGACGAGGTGAAACCTGCCGTTCGGTCTTGGTGTCGACAACAACCCCGGAATTCCCCTCCGACGGGTTCACGCGACTAGTCACGCATTGGTACAATGCGTGGAAAGGGATGGGGAATATGTCGAAAAGTGAATAGTGCATTACATAGAGGACAAATGGGAGTATCAGATACAAAAAGAATTTTGAAAATCGGTTAAAAAATAAAAAAGTTACAGCCATGGAGGCATTACTTTTCAGCCCACCCTCGTATTTATAAAAATACTTAAGTTATAAAATTTTTACTAGTCGAATTAAAGTTAGTTGATGGTCCTTTATGTTATAAAATAATAAAATTGATAGGTGATTTTTGGTGTCAGTTGCCCTTTAAAGGTGTATACATTTCATTTGGTCTTGCTATTTTCCGTTTCGAAGAATAATTTTTTAACATAAAATTAAAATTTATTTAATTTATTCTAAATAAATAAATTGATGAGTAAATACATATAAATTTGTAATTCTATTTAAAATGGTAGTACAGTCATCCTGCCACAAGTCGGCAACCTCGGTTCCAGGGCCTTGCCATTTTGTGGATTTTCCCGACTTGCCAAATTCCAAGATGGCAGACCATCTCTATTGCAGAGTTAAATTTGTAATACGTATTCTTCAGTAAATTAGTAGCTTTCAAAGAAGAAAATTGCAAGGAAAAATTAAACAAGATTCAAAATAGTAATTAAAGCAATCTTAATCACAAGTCAGCATTTTAATTTTTTTTAAGGGAAAATGTAGCTGCTTATGCATGGAGAGGGGACGAGATGCTTCCATAATTGGTTGCCATTTCAAATTTCATGGAAAACAACCGGCTCGAAGAAAGCCGGCTTATATTAATTCTCATGTTAAGTTCCATAATTAACTTTCATAGCCCCCCCCCCCCGCCCAAAACAGTATGCAGTATGCATTAGGGGAATTATAAAATTAGATAATTTTGAATATTTTAATCATAATAATCATTAGCGCTTTAGTTTTTATTGGCAAAAATTTCCGACCGGAAGTCATTGTCTGCCATTTTGACTTTCAGGAAAATATTGCCGACTTGTGGAATCCCCACTTGTGGAGGGATGACTGTAGAAAAATTATTACAGTCGTCCCTCCACAAGTCGGAATTCTACAAGTTGGGAAATTCCGCAAGTCTGCAATTTTTTCCTGAAAGCCAAGATGGTAGATAATGACTTCAGGTTGGAAATTTTGACAAAAATTAAATCGGTGACGATTATTATGATTAAAATTAGTGATGTCAAGATCCGGATAATTCAAGGTCCGGATATCCGGATTTTTTTTCGGACCTAGGTCCGAGATCCGGATCTTGGTCAGAAATCCGAGACCTGGATCTTGGATCCGAGATTTGAGATCTGGCTCTTGGATCCGAAATCTGAGAGGAAATTGTGTATATGCAAACTTTTTCTGAAAGCAGTTTATAAAAGCTTTTATTAAGTGTTAGCCTAGTCCTCTTAAGTCCTAATTAGTCTTAATACGCATCCAGCGAAAGGATCCGAAATCCGGATCCGATATCCGAGATCCGAAATCCGAAATCCAGATCTGATACCCGAGATCCAAAATCCGGATCCGATATCTGGATACCGGATATTTCTAGATCCGGATCCAACGGACATCACTAATTAAAATATTCAAAATTAACTAATTTTATAGTTCTGTTAATGCATACAACCTATATTGGGGGGGGGGGGGCCCTAAAAAAGTTGATTGAAATTAATATAAGCCGACTTTCTTCGAGCTACCATAAATTTTCTACTATAATGCGACCCATTGTATAATGCGACTCCACTTTTTCGGCCCAAAAAACCAGCAAAAATGCTATCCTCTTGTATAATGCGATCACCATTTTTGACTCCTCGTGAGAAATAAAATGTGCAAAACTATATAGGAAAAAAATTTTCTTAGTAAAAAAAAAAAAAAAAAACAAGTACGTTAATCTTTATTCAGTTTAATGTTTTTCATAACTTCACTGCATAAGCTTTCTTGTAGGCTTTGGTTCGAGACAGTTTGGAAGTAGCGATCTTTGGGAGGAGTTATTTTTGTATTAGATGTTGGCGACGAGAAATTCGAATGAAAGGTGAATTAATTTATTATGTAATGAACTGTACAATGTAATTAATGTATAATACACAGTAAATTCATGTGTGATGGAAGTTTATAGCCCTGCATTGATAGGGAAAGCTTTCCCACTTGCACGTCGACAAAAAAATTAGATGTCCTCAGGCCGCAGTCGTCGTTGCAGGGCTGATATTTATTCTTTTGTATAATACGATCCAGCAAATTTAGGTGCTTTTTTTAGGCCAAAATTATTTGCATTATAGTAGAGAATTTACGGTAGTTATTTTCCACGAAATTCGAAATGGTGACTGATTATAGAGGCACCCCCTCCCCACTTAAGCGACTACATTTTTCCTTAAAAAAATTAAAATGCTGACTTGTGATTGATTAAGAGTGCCTTAATTCGAAAAGTATCACTCTATTTTCTTCAAGTATCCTCGCAATTTTTCTTCTTCAAAAGCTGGTAATTTAATGAAAAATACATATTACGAACGGAATTCGGCAAGAAAGTAGACGCGAATGCCTATCTTGGAATTCTGCAAGTCGGAAAATTCTATAAGACGGCAGGGCCCTGGAACTGAGGTTTCTGACTCGTGGTGGGACAACCGTACAGTAAGTTGTAAATAATAATTATTTATTTTTTTTTATTTTTTACAAGGTTTTATAATATTTTGAACATTGTGCAGTCTTGCGGAGAGTATGAAAAACTTTTCCAAGGAATGTTTGAAAATTATTTAAATGCAAAGATAAGCGATTCCTATTTGGATGCGGTAAGTGATATTTACTTAATTCTACAAAAACTGCTTTTCTTCTTTGTTGTTTTCAATTCTTTTATTATTATTATTATTATTATTAATAAATTTCTCCTTTTTTTTCCCTTCTAATTTTGTTTCATATTCTTTTTGTTCCTATTTGCAGACAGATCATAGCCTCAGTAATCTTCCTTGTCTTCTACTCTCCAGAACTGGTTTTTCCCTTCTGCCTTGCCTTTCTCACTTCTGTTTTACATCGTCTTTCCTATTATCGTATTCTGTAGTCTTCCAAGAAGTCTTTCTTCGGGGTGCTTTTCAAAATCTCTTTTGGCTGTGTTTATACATTGTATTTCCTTGAAAACCCCATACCAATGAATTTACTGTAAATAAAAAGATAAATTAATTCGATAGCTCAAGATAATCATTGAAATTATTAATATTCACAGATATTAAGGCTTATAAAATTTTCATGTAATTAATATTATCATACAGTCGGTTTCAAAAGTTTGGGATATCCCAAACATATCAGTGATGCTTGCCATTACACTTTAAGTAATGAATTCTAATATATTTTTAAACAAACTTTAACAGTTGGGGTTTATATTTTCATCTATACAAAATTTGAACACAATAGCTTTATTAGAAAATAAATGGTTTACAATTTTTCAAGGGCGTTTTGTTTCAAAAGTCAGAAATTTGGTTCAAAAGTTTGGGATATTAAACTTTACCACCTGGTAAAGTCGTCTTTTGCTCGAATTACGGCTTGAATTCGCTTAGGCATACTATGAACCAGATTTTGGCATGTCTCTAGAGAAATCTGGGACCACACTTCTCGGATGCAAGCCATCAGATCCTTTTTTGTTCTTGGAGTAACTTGTCGAACTCTTTTCTTCATAATTGTCCACAAGTGCTCTATGGGATTAAGGTCTGGTGAGTTCCCTGGCCACTCTAAGACGTTGATTTGCTTTTCCTTAAAATAAGCCTGTACTTTCTTAGCAGGTGCGGAATCTTGTTAAATATGAAATCATCTGATGAACACAACGTTTCAATGCTTGGGATGAGGAAACATTCCATCATTTCCATGTAAACCTCAGTGTTCACTCGAGAACGAATAAAACACAATTGTCCTACTCCAGCACTGTTGAAGCAACCGCAAATCATTACTTTAACTGGATGCTTCACGGAGCGGTTGACAGATGTTGGATGCTGTTTGTTTTTGGAATGAATCCACACGCGATCATTCTTGTTCAAATCCAAACAAAACATTGATTCATCACTAAAAATCACACGTGACCACATGATAGGTGACCACTCGACGTATTTTCTCGCCCAGTCAAGACGTTTTTTCTTCTGGGCATCAGTGGGCTGAGGTTTTTTGACGGCAAGATGTGATCGGATATCCATCTCCTGTAGATGACGATACACTGTGGGATGCGAAACTTGCTTCTGTGTAGCATCTGATAGATCGTTTGCAAGCTGCCGTATTGTTGTACGAGGATTCTTTCCTACAATGTTCTTCAGCACTTTCATGTCTCGGGTGTTTAGTTTCCTGGGGCGTCCATGACGTTGCTTTGGCCTCAGCGACTCTTCTTCTTCTCCATTTTTTCAAGATGCGACTGAGAGTATTTTGCTTCCTATTGACTTTTTTGGCAATTTCAGTCTGGGTTAACCCTGCAGCATGCAGTTCAATAATTTTTATGCGATCGTCTTGAGAAACTTCCGTCGTCTTTCCCATTTTTCTGTTCTTTTTGAATTCTTGCTCTTAACTTAGATTATGCCTCTTAATTAGTATGCAATTTTATATTTCTTTATTTAAAATGGCCAAGTACATTTTAGATTAGAGGGACATAGGAAGAGTAAATATTTCCATAGATATTTTTTTGATTTTTTTTATGATATCCCAAATTATCCCAAACTTTTGAACCATGTTTGTGACTTTTGAAACAACACGCCCTTGAAAAATTGTAAACCATTTATTTTCTAATAAAGCTATTGTGTTCAAATTTTGTATAAACATAGTAAATAGATGAAAATATAAATCCCAACTGTTAAAGTTTGTTTAAAAATATATTAGAATTCATTACTTGAAAGTGTAATGGCAAGCATCACTGATATGTTTGGGATATCCCAAACTTTTGAAACCGACTGTACATTAACGACAATAGTACCCATTTAATATGATTTTCTGAATAATATGTGCTTTTTTCTCGACCCTTTAAGTAAATTTTCCATACAATCTATCCCGTTTAACACGATAGTTTTCCCACATATTTCGCTCCTTCTCGCCACTGTACGTACGTACGGAAAATTTATTAGTGTATAACGGATGCCACCAGGGGAAAAAGTGATGCTGCAAAATCATACACAGACGGTAGCAATGCACTACTGGAATACTGCTAGAGGGACTGTTCAGTATGCGCACCCACTGCGTCGATGACATGCATCTAAAATTCCGCGTAGCATGAAATGTCTCCCGCCAAATGGTTGCAGCATGATGTATGCCTCCATGTATGCCAAGCTTCTGGAAGGTGTCTCAACAGGACACGTTCATTGTCGAAGTGGATACGAAGAAGTTCCTGTACTGGGCAACCCACATGTGGTTGCATGAAGACTGTTATCTCTAAATACCCATATTCCTGCAACGCTGGAACCACATGCTGTTTCGAGTGTTTAATAAGATTGGTTGTTCACTGATGTATTGCACTTCTGCATATGACACCACTTTTTCCCCTGGTGGCAACCATATGCACTAATAAATTTTCCGATATTATATACCCATATCGATATAATGACATTATAAATAATACAAAAAATACAGGATAGCAACTTGCTTTCAAGCCAGAAGTGGACTAATGCCATATTAACTTGCTCACTTTTTGTATTGCTTTCTGTATAAATTTACCAACTTTGTCACTTGCAGACTTTGTTCTTGACATGTTGATTTTTTTTTTTGTTTTTTTTTGTTTTTTTAATAACATCTTAAAGATGATTTACAGCTTTTGTCAGTCGCTTTAAAGCAAAGTGCGATACATTTAAAGCAAGCTTCGAAATATTTAAAGCAAGTTTCGAAACATTTAACGCGCGTTTTGTTGGAAATAACGTAGGTTTCAAAACATTTAACGCAGACTCTAGTGCCGCGTAGCGGTATTACAGTAAAACGCTGATGTCTGCAGTAGCAGAAAATTTGATAACTGCAAATGAATAATGGCTGCGGCCAAAAATATTTTAAACTCGTTGCCAGAGGAGGAGGTGGAAGAAGAAGAGGAGGAAGAGGACGAACAAGAAGTGTATGAAGAATAAGAAAGTATTGTACTTGAGTTTAAAATACTGTAAAATTTTGTAACTCTTACAATAAATGTGTGCATTGGCATAACAGAGTCTGCGTTAAATGTTTCGAAACTTGCTTTAAATGTTTCGAAGCTTGCTTTAAATGTATCGGACCGACAAAAGCTGTAATTATCCAATGTATTAATTTAAATAAATTTAAATAAATAAATAAAAATGGCCGGCTCGGTGGCAGAGAGCGTTAAGGCGCAGGTCTTGCCGCTCTCGAAACCAGCGAGTCGCGGGTTCGAATCCCGCCGAGGGCATGGATATTTGTGTTTGCCCCTTTTCATTATCATCATTTCATCAATGCAGAAAGGAGAGAGGCCCCTACTGCATAATAGACTTGCCTCATGAACACTCGTTCACTATGAATGAGTCACGACGTTCGGTAAACGAACTAACGACTAAGAAGATTTATTAAATGAAGAAATAAAGTACAAGTGAAAATACTGTCTTGCCACTTCTCATCAGTATAATTGAAAATATAGATGCAAAGTTTAATTTAATTAATTATTTTGACCTTAAAGGTTGAGACACACTTACAAACTTATGTAATTTGTATTACCGTAAATCTTCTACTGTAATGCAAAAAAATTTGGCCTAAAAAACCACCTAAATTTGTGAGACCGTATTATACAAGAGGATAATATTAAGGCAACGACTGACGAAATTACATTCTGTCCTGATGAACTTCAGACGAAATTACCATAAAAAATTTAAAAATAAAGAGATTTTTCTGTATATTTTTGCATATTTTATTTCACACGACGAGTCAAAAATGGGGATAGCATTATACAAGAGGATATCATTTTTACCGGGTTTTTTTTGGGGGGGCTCTAAAACTGGAATCGCATTATAGCAGAAGATTTACGGTAATATAATTTGCTATACTGACTTAAGCAAAAGAGAAATTAAAAGGAAATTTTATTTTAAATCCTATTACACAGTTTTCCTTTGATTTACAGGTTACCTCTGGTTTAGAATGGCTAGAATTCACTGATATTCTTAATCAAGAAGTTCTGAAATCTCAAAATTATAGTTTATACGCTTACATGCCATTCTGCTGTGTCGTATTTCATTTGTATTTTGCAAGTGCCACGTTTTTGAGAATAACTTATCCATCATTCCAGTTTGAAGTGAGTTTGTTGTTTTATTTCTCTTGCATTAGAGTGTACTTTATTTGCATTAGTTTCAATGAAATGCTAAATTTACTTCTCGTTGATGAATGCTTGAAATAAAAGCTGTTGTTGTCAATGAGATTTGTGAATGTTGTTATCTCCCAAGATTTTAATCTCTGTATCTTAATGCAGTCTATCATTTTATCATTCATTTATCATTTATTTCTTATCTATCTCTGGTGGCAACTGATATTAGCTACTATTGACACTCTATGCCAGGTGAGATTGTCGGATTATCACAGGTATATTACAACGAATGACCACAGCACAGGTTTATAACAAATCATGGTTGCAATGAAATAATAAGTAAAAAATAAATTTTTTTAAGTAAAATTGTAATTTATTATTAGTTGATATTAAAATAAATTTTGTGTGTTTTGCTATAATGGAATATATAGAAATAAGATTTAATTTTATTTATTTCCAGCTATCCTTGCATATATTTAATTGCCATATTTACCTAAATATAAACTGAGTTAGCGAAACTCATGGGATAGCAAGCACATTGATTGATGGGCATGGCTCACGAATTCACAGGGGTAACGGATTCTGGGAATGGACCATTAGACGTTGTGGGAAGAGCTTGGATAAGTGATTAATCAGAAAGGGCACGTCATCGCGAGTTGACGTCTTTTGAACGGGGTATGATAGTAGGTGCCCGACGCATGGGATGTTTCATTTCGGCAGTGGTGCAGGAATTTGGCTTTCCCCGCTCAACTGTCTCCAGGGTGTATCGGGAATGGCTGGATGAAGGCATCACAGTCCACAACAGGCACCATAAATGATCATGACCGGCGACACCTGGGACGAATGATTCCGAGAGACAGGAGCGCAACAGTGCAGCAAATCATAGACCAGTTCAATACTGGCCGCACTAGAAACGTCTCTCGTTGGACAATCCGTCGGAATCTGCATGCCCTCGGGCTTGGCAGCCGTTGCCCTACACGGGCGCCAATGCTTACCCACCGTCATCGGACACTCCGGCGTGCATTTGCCACCAACCATCTTAGCTGGACTCTGCAACAGTGGCATAACGTCATATGGTCAGATGAGTCACAATATCAACTGTACCACGATGATGGGAGGCAACGTGTGTGGCGCAGACCTCACGAAACGATGGATCCCGCATGCCAACAGGTAGTAGTGCAGGGTAGTGGGGCGTCAGTGATGGTCTGGGGTGCATTTTCCTGGTTTGGAATGGGCCCTCTGGTTATCCTGGACCAAACGTTGAATGGTCCACGGTATCGTCAACTCATCGGAGACCATCTGCACCCGTTTTTGCCATTTCAACACCCTGACGACGTAGCAGTCTTTCAAGATGACAATGCTCCACCACATCGCTCCAATGTCGTCCGCGAATGGTTCGAGGAGCATGCAGAAGAGGTCCATCGACTGAGCTGGCCAGCCCGGAGCCCTGACATGAATCTGATCGAGCATTTCTGGGATGCTGTTGAAGTCAGGCTCCGGGCACTGGATCATCCGCCCACGAATGGGCAGCAACTATCTTGGGCTCTGCAGACTATCTGGTGTCAACTGCCTCCAGAAGTGTTCCAGGGACTTGCAGACTCACTACCATGCCGTATTGCTGCATTCCACAGGGCCAGAGGTGGCCCGACCAGATATTAAGTGACTATCCCATGAGTTTTGCTAACTCAGTGTATAACACGACTTCGAATCTAATACAACATCCGTTTTTGGGAAGGGATTTTTAGAAAAAAAAAAAAAAGTTTTATGAGGGGGAAAAAAGATGTATTTTGGAAAAAAATTGTTTATTACTTATTTGCGACATAATAATTTAATATTATTTACTTTATAATTATTTGCATTATTTATTGACATCATTTGAAGGATCAAGCTCAACTTCACTGTCTGTAGCACATGCTGTTTCATTGTTGTCTTCTCAAAGATCATCCTCACAGCCATGCATTCATTGGAGATAGGTGTGGATTCCACATGCGTAAAAACAACAGCAGAAACCACAAAGCAGAAAATGTTCTGACATCACTTCCTGCTCTCTTCTTTCTGCCCGATAGAAAATTCTCTTATAGAAACCTCAACATCCATACATTAGTGAATCACTAGGAATTCTTTTTCATGTGATACAGGAGGATTCTGTTTTTTTTAGTTTTGGGAAAAGCACAAATATGATCTGAATTTATAATTTAAGCCTGGTTCCCACATGCGTAAAAGCAGCGGCAGAAACCTCAAAGCAGAAAAACTTATAACGTCACTTTCTGCTTTTGTCTTTCTGCCCGACAGAAAATTCTCTTAAGCGTGGTTCCCACTGGCAGAAAACAAGACAGCAGAAACCAGGGCATATATTTTTCTGCCTTCTTACTTTCTGCTCCTGCAGCTGTCCCACATGGCAGAAACTCAAAAGGATAAGATAGCAGAAGTTTTTCCCAATACAAATGCACTGCACCGAAGCCGTCGATCGATCTAAACGGTCGGCTTCGACTGTACACAGTTCGTTCAATCCTCATCTATCATCACATCGAATTTTTGCATTCAATTGTTGTTTATTCAATTTAATTTGATTAATTAATTAATTAATAAATATATATTTCGCACCTCTTCTATTAGCGCTTCTACATCAATTTTCTTTTTCGGCCTCTTCACCTTTGTGAGCCGAGTGTCCGACATTTTTATTTTGTGAGAGAGAGAGAGAGGACGTTACTGCAGGGATCGTTTTCTATTGGCTGAGCAATCATTTCTGCTCTGCTTGTGCCACAAAAGTTGAACTCGACCCAACTCTAAAAAGCAGAAATTTTCAGTTGGGCAGAAGAGACGAAAACAGGAAGTGACATAAAATTTTTCTGCTTTGTAGTTTCTGCCGTTGTTTTTACGCATGTGGGAACCACGCTTTATCTTTTTTGTAGGCTATGATTCGACCCAACTCGAAAAAAAGTTTTCTGTTGGGCAGAGAGACGAAAGCATGAAGTGATGTCAAAATGTTTATACTTTATGGGAACCACACCTTTAGCAATGAAATGTTTTAGAGGACACATGAATAAAAACGTATGCTTTAATAAATGTCTAAAATCTTCGTGTAAACGTACTTATTCAGGGGCGTAAGTACACTACTGTTTATAAAAATCGCAACACCCTGATGGAATGGTCTAATCCATATGCAATTTGCAATATTTGCATACAATGGGTCAGAGTATAAATGATTAGATTTTCAGAGTAATTGCTTGAAAGAACACCATGCCTCGACGACAACGAAGGGTACCATATCAACAGCTGACAGACTTTGAAAGAGGACACATAATTGGTCTGCGTGAAGCGGGACGGTCGTATCGTGACATTGCTGCTTGTGTAGGACGTAATGCAACGACAATTATGCGTGCATGGAGGCAGTAGAGCGAAGAGAACAGGGCACACCGAAGACCAGGCACAGGAAGACCCAGCACGACGACACCGCGAGATGACAGACACCGCTATCGCATGTGTGTAGCAGATCGTACAGCCACTTCCACAGTGTTAGCACAACAGTGGGGTGCTACAGTAGGCAGGACAATGTCTGCTAGCACTGTACGATGCCGTTTGATTTCCAGAGGATTGATGGCACGAGTACCATTGTTGCGGATTCCTTTGACTCAAAACCACCGGCGCCTCAGGTTGCAATGGGCCCATCGACACCAACAGTGGCAAGCTGAATGGCAACAAGTTGTGTTTTCGGATGAGTCAAGGTTTAACTTGCAGCACCGTGACGGCAGGATACGAGTCAGAAGACATCGTGGCGAGCGCGACCATGCAGAAGGTTTAACTTGCAGGGGTGATGGTGTGGGGTGCAATCGGTTACCATGGCCGTTCCCGTCTGATCAGAATCCAAGGCAATCTGAACAGTGACCGGTACATCAGGGAAGTTGTGCAACCCGAGGTCATCCCCTTCCTGCAGAACCTTCTAGGCGCTGTATTCCAACAGGACAATGGTGTGGCCAGAAATGTCCTCGCCTTTTTCGAAGCACATCAGACGCCCTTGTTCCCCTGGCCTGGTCATTCACCAGACATGTGCCCAATCGAACATGTGTGGGACAGGGTTGCTCGTCGATTGGCTCGTCAGACTCCTGCAGCAGCAACTGTGGATGAACTGTATACCCGTGTAGACAGAGCATGGCAGGACCTTATTCAGAGCTTGTTTGACTCAATGCCACGGCGTTTAGAGGCTGTAATTACATCCCATGGTGGTTTCACCTGATACTAATGTGACAATAAAACGCATTGTGTTGACCTGAAAATCTAATGGTTTCTTTACTCACCCATGATATGCAAATGCTCCAAATTTAATGCAGATTGGGCTATCCCATCAGGGTGTTGCGATTTTTATAAACAGTAGTGTAGGAGGGGTTTGGGGGGGGGGTTCGGATGACCCCCTTTTATTTCCCTGATTTAAGTTCATTTGGTTTTTTTTGTTTCTACTAAAAAAGTAATCTACATTTTATACCCCCCCCCCAATGTAAAATCCTGGCTACGCCCCTGACATTTTCTCAAAATTTTGTAACAAAAAAAAGTCATATTTTGCTGGAAAAAAATTTGTCGCAGCAAGGAACGTGGAATTTGTATAAATTCCATTGCAGTTTACAGGGAATACAAAATCGTTTAGGATCAAATTAATACTTAATAACATAAACTGTATAATTTAATAAAAACTACAAAGTGAATAAATTTATTTCATATTCTTGATTTTATATTTCATATCTCCATCTCTTATCATAATTGTTATTTTTCTGCCTTAATGAAACATTTTTAAAGGACTCTGTTTAAAAATCTATAATATAATTTCAACTTTTATTTTAATATTTTCTAAAAGCTCCGTATACTACAGAAATATTAGCTATCATTTTTTTTAATATTAAGTGCATTGGCAATGTCGTTAAAAACAGCAAAAATTGTTTATTTTTCGATGTAATAGCAATGTTATTGATCTCCGTTCCTTATGAGGGGAGAAAGGACTAAGGCCCGGCAGGCTTTATTCTGATTTTGGATTTCATTTCTTCATTATTTTTAAGGAGATTACACAGCTCTATTACCGTCCATGCTAATCACATACAAGGAATATTTAATCTTGTAAAAAAGTGGTTGCCATGGTTATTGATAGGGAACATTTGGTTGAGTCCTTGTGTCGAGTCGAGATTTTGAAGATTGGAAATCTGAAGCAGATGGATGCAAAATATGTAAATGCAGAATGACGTTTCCTTGTTTGTTTATCGCCTTAAATTTGATCTGATCAAAACAAATCTCAATTTATGGAAAATTTCTGATCTATGTTGAAAAGTTTCTTTTATAAACAAAGTCTGAGCCTTTAATAGCGTCGGTATAAGTAGAGTATGTAAACACATCACTTGGATGAAATTGGGGGTATAAGAAATTTGAAGGGGTGGGGGGGGGGGAAATGACGTAAGCTAAGCATAAATATAATTTGAAAAGGTCGAGAAGCTTCTCCTTCCATTTGCTTCCATTAATATCTTTATTTTAAGCAGTTTATCAATTCATTCAAAGCAAAAGGAAAAAAAATTATAATTCTAATCCTAATCATCATAACAACAACAATAATATTAATAATTAATAATCATTATAAAAATCATCATCTATATATACGAGGGTGGGCTGAAAAGTAATGCCTCCATGGCTGTAACTTTTTTATTTTTTAACCGATTTTCAAAATTCTTTTTGTATCTGCTACTCCCATTTCTCCTCTATGTAATGCACTATTCACTTTTCGACATAGTCCCCATCCCTTTCCACGCAGTGTACCAACGCGTGACTAGTCGGGTGAACCCGTCGGAGAGGAATTCCGGGGTTG
>JAHWFO010070868.1:199603-221901 GCA_023313115.1 Rhysida immarginata | reverse complement strand
TTTTAACAAAAATTTTTTCGTTAATAAATTGTATTAAAGGATTTCCGGACCATTTATTTAGTATCTCAAACAACTGAAACACCCGACGAATTTGCCTGTGACAAATTGACGACACTACTAACAGACACCTCGACGAATTGACGTTCGACTAATTGACGTTCGATGAACTAACCACCCGACCAACTGACACAGTCGACGAAATGACGTTCGACGAATTGACTCCGACGAACTGACACTCGACGAATTGGCCCTCGATGAATTGACCCTCGACGAATTGACCCTCGACGAATTGACACGTAACCGAGTAAGAGTCAAGAATTTGTAGACTGAAAGAAATACTTACAAATCTTGAAAGAAGAAGATCAAAGCCTTTGTAACGCCAGAATTGTGAGATATCCAATGCTTAGTTTAGATAATTATTATAGAAATAATGGCAATTTAAAAAAATTGTGGTAAAATTAAGCAGGATTCATAGAGTCGGGCTATACATTAAGAAGATAAGTAAATATCACTTGTCAGATCCTTTTGTCCAAGGATCATGAAGTATTCAAACCTCCATAACGGAGATCTATATCATTGTAAAATCTCCGACAATCCAAAAAAATCACGAGAAAGCCTGGGATTGGCAAACGAAGAAAAACGTCATGAGACAGAGAACGAGAACAAAAGAGTGAACCATGTGACAGCGAGGGCGAAGCTCCTAAGAACCGACAGGCTAAAGCTCGATTTCAACGAGAAAAAGGAGGAATGTCGGAGTGGCGAGGTAAAGCATTTGAAACCCTCGATAAGGCAAAGGAGCGGCGCCCACCATGAAAGCAAATACCTTCTGGAAAAATTGCATGAAGCAGCACGAGCGGCATGCAGCCTGAGGTTTACGCCAGTGACGACTCTAATCGCGAGACGCTCCAGCGGGTTATCGCTTCATCACTCAAAGCTCTTTTGGAAACAAGTGCTTCAGAGCCATCCAGCGCTACAACAAGCAGCAGGAACCTGCTCCCGGTCTTTTCCATGCCAGTAAGCAGCGAGGAGACGAGCGCCGAGAATCATTGCCAAGACCAGCTGAATCAAATATCCCCCAGGAATGTGTCTTGATAATTAAGCATATCTCCGCAATAAGCTGCGGGACTCAAAACCATATATCGGCATTATTCTATGCCGCATTCCCAGAAACAGATTCGGACTCAATTGCAAACTTTCCATGGCTGGGAATATTCCCGTTCTCACTCGAAGAATACATCGAGAGAGGAACAGGAGAAATTTTCTACCAGCACACGAGCTTTGTATTACGTTTTCACACTCAGGATGACTGACTTTCCCGTTTCATGATTTCCAATATTTCTACTTAACATCTTTCTGAATGATGCACAGCACTGTGGATCAACAGTTCAGCCTGGTTTATTGAAACTTTCAATTAAATGGAAATCAACTCATTTTCTTCCACCAGGAATTCTACATGACTAAACATTAGATATCATTTACATTACTGGAGGGCTATGCATATCTGACGTCGGTGTTAGGCATTCCAGTAGGTGTTAAATATTGTGTGCAATGAACCTTTATACGTAATATCTCATTGCCACTATATTCTGTATAATTCGTCTAGAATTTTCTTTTGTGTGTACCTGTGTGTTTGAGGAACTGGTGACGTGTTAATAGTAGTGCGTCATAAAAGTTTATTTTTTGTGAAGGGCTGAGTGTTTTCGAGCCTATGACATTGCTGATTCCGAAAGTGATAAGTGTTTCATTATTGCGTAATTTTTCGTCACAAGTGCTCGTCATTGGGAAGTGATTTGGCCCTTCAATTCTTTACGATATGTGGAAGTGTTTACGGCTTACTTATGTATTCAATGTCAGTGCTACAATTTATGATATTTTTTGCAGTTTGTCGACCAGAGTGCATGTGTGTTAGATAAGGTCCTCAAGCACATCAAGTTTTTGCATCAGAGTGCCTGAACAAGATTCGTCCACAATCTTCGTAGAGAGTGTAGTGTTCTTTTGTCATTTTATGTGCGTCATTAATTTAGCCTGAATCGAAACTCCAAGGAGTTGTGATTCAATAGATATGATTGGAATCTTGTGGACACAGCTCTTATTAATCTTATAATCTTTGACATTGTGAAAGACAACTCACCGATGTTTTCGCATCAAAGAACTGGTGTCTGTTTAATGACAAGTCATCATTTAGCTTCCACTCTGTGTGTGTAATTCTTTGAAATAATAAAAATAACTTTATCTTTACCCGGTTTCTATCTGCCCTTACTTTGACATGTGACAATAAATCAGTGCCTGATAGGATAGAAGGAAAGAATACTGATAGAGTTAACGATAAAGGCAAAAGCAGTAATGTCCCAATTCCGTTAGGAAAACCTAAGCTAGTAGCCAAAAAAACAGCATCGAACTTAATTTGATTGAAGATTCTTGAGCGGGTAAAAACATGAACTCAGAATGAACTTCAAAGAAAGAAAACTTTTTGGAAGAAATTAATCAACTTAAGAGTATTGTTCAGGTAATCACAATTTATGCATTAAATCTCGTAGTGGATGATAATTTTTTTTTATTAATCCAAATGTTATTTGGTTAATCATTTGTATTTAGATATAAGTAATTCATCGTTGTAGCGCATAGACCATTGTTGTTGCAAATATATTTTTTTGAATGCGCGTGATGACTGTTTTTTGCACCTTGTCGCGATTTCCCCTCACATTTAATTAACTTGGTCGCAAGTTGATTAAAAATTTTTGCGCACTGGGTGTTCTATTCTTTTATTGCATAGAGCATTTTTTCCCAATCTTTTTCCTGGTTGGTTCTGCCACACTGCTCCATTCTCTGAACTTGTGCAGCTATGGTAGGCATTCACTTTGCAAGTATTTCTTAAGATAGTACCTCGGCGATTGCAATTATGAGTTTGCCTTTGGGGTCCTCATGTTTCATGCGTGTCAGTGTTTATTTAGACCGTTTGCTCGTTTTTTTTTGCAGTATCATTATAATTAGTCCTGGTCACGAAGCCTATTTCGTTAAGATAGTACAATCTCAGCTATCTTTCTCCACATCTGAATATTTTATCTGCAGAACCATACATTAGGCTGCTAACTGTGCGTAGCGAGACGCTACGGCCGTATTATCAGTCCACTGAGTAATATATTCATTTTTATACTATTACTTGTGCGAGATACTGTGAGTACTTGAATTCATATTTTCTTTTGTTAGTGTAGAATTTTTACCATATTTAACAATAGGATACGTTTTGTGTTCTAGTTTCTTTTTTCACTGTCATTAATAAAATCGTATATTGTTTACTAAGTAAGTGTAAGTCGACTCATCGACTCATTACTAGATATATATCCACTTTAAGATCCCACCTCATCACTGGTAGCAGAGCGTGGCTTGTGGGATTGGAATTTTTTGTATCCAAATATGGCCGAGTATTTTTTTATGATAGTCGTTCAATCCCTAAGCCCCCCAGTGCTAGCTTTCACCAATGGAAGAATCATATGTTAGCGTTTGTGGAATCAAAGGGATTATACAAATATGTACATGCTAAAACTACCTTACATACTTTGGATCCAGAGAGATTCGCTGTTCAAACGGAATGGGCATGTCTAAAGCATTATTTGTTAGGCATGGTAGATTATGACATTGGAGTCATGTTACAAGGTGACAATCCATTTTCTATATGAGAAGCCCATATGACAGAACCGATTCTGTTACTCAGCTGGAAGTTATGCGACGCCTATCAGCACTTTGCTTCCTTGACACAGATGACTCCAACGCATACATATCCCGTGCATTGCAAATCCGCGTGGAGGTGGGTACTGTATCCTTACCCATAGGCGACAAGATGCTGATAGATCATATAGTAGCTGGTTTGCCTTGGACTTATATGCCCTTAAAGTTCTCAGACTGACCCTAACAATGATCCTTGAAGTTTTTCAGTCAGTTGAGTGTTGTGGTCAATGATAATTCAGGTGGATGCTTTTCTGGCGTTGCCTCTAGCGTCACTGCAACACCTGCTCAGTACCATCTTCTCCCTCTGGTACCCAACAGCACTCTGGAATAAACTGTTACAATTGTGCTGGCCAAGGACATGTCAGGTCTGTTTGCCCGTCTAAGGGGTTTTCACCAGCATCCGGTACCTCCAAAGTTCGCGATCCCCAGCAACCTTCTTCACCTAACGTACGTGCCACGCATCCAAAACGTGAATCTCGCAAGCGCGTTGGCAATGCCAAGAGGCAGAAACCTGCAGCAAGCTACATTAGCCTCCCAAAGCAAGAATGGATAGTGGATAGTGGCAGCTTCTTCCATATCATTAAGGAAAAGTGGTTCTTTACATCTATGCAGAGGTTCCATATACACTGCAAACCCCAAGAAAGCCATTACCACGACTGGTATAGTAACCGGGAGTTTCCCCTTAACCCCTGGGCCAGTTTTAACGTTACAAGACGCGCTTTATGCCCCCCCCCCCCCCATGCGCGATTTAACCTTGTATTGATGACTGAATTAGCCAAACAGTGATATTCTTTGTTCCTAATGGTTACACAATAACTTCTGAACAAGGCGTATCCGTGGCTGCACAGACGAATGTCTCAGATCTCCCATTCCTGCCTGTTTTATATCAAGCTCCACCTGTTTCCCAAACAGTGCATCCCATTCATTCTGCTGTAGTTTCTTATCAGGACGCCATAATGCCTAAATGGCATCCGTCGATCAAAAAGAACGCCAAAGCACTGAAACATGAGAACTTTACAATGCCTTCAAAGATCACGCTATGTGTTTCATGTCTAGAGGCAGAGATGACTAACGCAACTCATAGAACTCTTCAACACCAAAACTCTACCCGCCCTTTGTATCTCCTCTATGTGGACACGATTGCTCCCATGCCAGTTGCTTCTGCTTATGGCCAGAAATAACATTTGATCGCCATGGACGATGATACAAGTAAAACTTGTGTGTAATCTTTACCAACTAAGGCAGAGATGCCGCAAGCCTTGATAAATTTAATCAAACGATTACAACGAACGACAGGAAACCGACTGGTCCACTTAAGATCTAAAAACAAGACATAATTTACCACCAATGAGATAGCTGGATTTTGTGCAACAAAATGGATAATGCAACAGTTTACCATACATGAGAACCCCCACTCAAAACGGTGTTGCAGAAAGGGTGGTCCGCTGCACATGTGAAACAATAAAAGTCCTCTTTAACTCTTCCAACGTTTCCCCCACCCCCTCCCCAGTATTGGGTTCTTGCAGCGGCATTTGCATCATACGACATGAAATCTTTACCAAGAACAGGACGAACGTTGTCCCTGGAAGAGTTTTGATCTGGTAGGGGACCCGCCTTCAAACATCGAGCATCATTTGGATGTCTTGTGTGTTATTTTATTCCCAAATCACAACGATCCAAGCTCCAAGCGCATGCGAGACGCGGGGATCTTTATCGGATACTCATCATCGTCTCCAGGGTACCTCGTCTGTTCACTGGTTGAATCCAAACTGCTTCGTGGTCGATCTGTGCGTTTCTTTCCTGATACCTTCTTTGAGGTGACTGCGTCTCACAAACCGCCATTTACAATTACCTCAATGCCACTACTTCTTTATGATTCTCCGTCGTGGGAGGTTTCCAAAACTTATGAGAAAGAACTTGTTAACAGACACTTCTCACCTATTTCCATTTTGGCCCTTTAACAGTCACCTTCCCAAGTGAATGACATGTCAACTTTCACACCATCAGCTTCACCTGTGCCATCATTGAAACAACCTCTGCAGAGAGATCAACCTTTTGGCTTACCCTCATCGGCTTAGTCTACCTCTCCTCCTGAGTTGAGAATTTTCCAAAGACTTAAAGACAAGGAAAAAAATAACGAGCTGTTGTGTACCCTCCTAACGTAAATCTTGCCACCCAAACGAAGTCCGTGCACACGAAATATGCAAACTCTGCAAGTCCCTGTATGGCCTAAAGCAAAGTGGCGGAGGTTGGTACATGAAATTGTGTCAACTCCCTCCTTCGCATGAAGTTCACGCCTTCACGAGCAGATGATAGCCTCTTCATCTAGAACGACAGCACATGTTCAATCTTCCTCGTCATGTATATGGATGACATCGTCGCTGCCACTAATGATGTTCCACGCCTAACTTCCCTAGTGGATATTTTTCGACATGATATTGAATTAGGGGACCTCGGAGATGTTAATCACTTTCTGCACATACGAGTGAGTCATGATGGTAACTCCATACAAATGTCTCAGGCCCACTACATCCAGCAAGTCATCCAAGAGTACCAGCTGCAGAATGTTAAGCCCAAGAGCACTCCTCTCAACCCACATGTACGAGGATCGAGCATTCCTCGTAAATTTGGATGAATCAGAAGGATCGCAAACAGCCGAAATAACTGTTTACCAATCTCTTTTGGGAACATTAATGTACGTAATGGCATATACAAGCCCGTATTAACCATATGCAATTACGAGATTGTCATCATATGCCAGGTCTCCTACCAATTTGCATATGATGGCATTCAAAGATATGGCAGCTTACCTGGCACATACTTGTGAAACGTCGCTGACCCTTGTTCAATAGAACGATCTTTTTTGTGCATATTCTGATGCCAGCTCCACAAAGTAAAGGATATTCTGTTGTTCTCATAAAGATAAGTCAAAACACGCTCAGTTGGTGTTCGAAGCAACAGCATCTTGTCGTCCTCACCAGTTGTGAGGCCAAAGTGATTGCTATATCCATGTGGGTGAAGTGTTCGGATGGTTATGGGACCTGATTACTCAAATCGGTCAGGGGAACTACTATATATACGGATTCAACATCTGCCATCGCACGTCTGAGCGTGTTGGGATCAAAAGGTAGAACAAGGCACATTCTAAGATTATATAATTTTATCTCGCGTGAAATCGATCTCCAGAATGTGGTACTCACCTACTGCCCGTCCTCGGACGTGCCTGCAGATGCATTCACCAAACCTTTTCCTGCCCCCTGCATTAAATAAGATCAGGGACCACTTGTTTTTTGTCCCAGTGGGAAAGTAAAGTTAATTAGTTTATTTTTATTAAGTATATATAGAGGGTGATTCTAAAAGGGAGTGCTAAAATGAAAAGGCAGGTATAGAGTGAAATTCTGAGCAAAAAAGTATATTCGCGTTTTTAGATCTGAGGCTTCGTTAAAAAGTTATAGCGCTTAAAAGTTCGGTATCGGTAAGGAATATCAGTATCGGTATCGGCCAGGGTGATTCTAAAAGGTCGTGGCTAAATGAAACCGCAAGTAGACGGTGAAATTCTGAGCAAAAAAGTCTAGTCGCGTTTTTCTATCTGAGGCTCCGTTAAAAAGTTATAGCGCTAAGTTAAAAATTGCTCAGCATCTGTACCAAGATAGATTTCCAGAAGTGAAGTAATGAAACTTTAAAGCGCTATATATATAATTTTATATAGCTGAACTTGTTAATTCTGTTTGTGCGCATTATATCAGGCAGAATGAAAGGGGTTCTAAACGCCCAGATGTATTCTTTATACTATAATCTATTTTTGTAATGCTTTTTTAATGTGATGAGGCATATGGGAAATCTTAAAGTGGAATATTTATGGCTAGGAATGAGTCAACACACACTTTATAAATAAACGATAAAAGACTTTATTAATGACAGTAAAAAAGAAAAAACTAGAACGTAAAACATATCCGGCTGGGTCAGCTGGTTGCGATCCTTCTGCTTCATCCAAATTTACGTGTGGCTTGAGAGGAGTGCTCCTGGGCTTGGCATTCTGCAGCTGATACTCTTGGACGACTTGCTGGATGTACTGGGCCTGAGACAATCGTATGGAGTTACCATCACGGTTCACTCACATGCCCAGAAGATGACGAACATCTCCGAGGTCCACCAACTCGATATCACATCGTAAAATATCCATTAGTGAAGTTAGACGTTGAACATCATTAGTGGCTATGACGAAGTCATCCACATACACGGCGAAGAGGATTGAACATCTGTCGTTGATGTAGATAAATAGGCTATCATCTGCTCGTGAAGGCGTAAAGTCCAGGCGAAGAAGAAGTTGACTCAATTTCATGTACCAACATCTGCCACTTTGCTTCAGTCCACACAGGGACATGCGAAGTTTGCACACTTTGTCCGCGCGGACAGGCAATCCTTTGGGTGGCAAGATTTACGTTCAGAGGGTACACAACAGCTCGCTGTATTTTCGCCTTCTCTATAAGTCTTTGGAATCGTCGCAACTCAAGAAGATGGGGCGATTCAGCTGAGGAGGGTAAGCCACAACGTTGATCTCTCTGTTGAGGTTGTTCCAAGGTTGGCATAGGTGAAGCCTGAGGCATAGAAGTTGATGTGTCATACACTTGGGAAGGTGATTGTTGAAGAGTCTCCTCGAGGGCCGAATTGGAAATGGGTGAGAACTGTCCATTAAATAGTACTGTATCATCATTTTCAGGGACCTCCAACATTGGAGAATCGTAAGGAAGTTGTGGCATTGACGGAATCATGAACAGCTGTTCGTCAGACGCAGTCATTTCAGGGAATGTATGAGGAAGGAAACGCACAGATCGAGCACGAAGCAGCTTGGATTCCTCCATTGAAAGGACGAGGTACCCTGGAGACGATGCTGAGTATCCCATAAAGACCCCGCAGTTTGCATGCGCTCGGAGCTTGAATCGTTGCGATTTGGGTACCAAATAATACACGAGACACCCAAAATGTGCTCGAAGTGTGAAGGTGGGTCTCTTACCAGACCACAACTTTTCTGGCGACAGCGTTTGTCCTCTTCTTGGTATAGAGTTCAAGTTATACGCTGCTATTGCCGCTACAAGATCCAAATACTTGTGGGAAAGGTTGGAAGAGGCAAGCAGGACTCTTATTCTATCAGAGATGGAGCAGACTGCTCTTTCTGCAACACCATTTGACTGAGGTTTTTCAGGTATGGTAAACTGTTGCATTATCCATTTTGTTGCACAAAATCCAGCTATTTCATTGTTGGTGAATTATGTGTTGTTTTTAGATCTTAAGTGGGCCAGTCGGTTTCCTGTCGTTCGTTGTAATAGTTTGAATAAATTTATCAAGGCTTGCGGTACCTCTGCTTAGTTGGTAAAGAGTACACAAATGTCTAGCAGCTATAATCGTCTACGGCGATCAATAGGTATTTGTGGCCACAAGTTATCGCTAGTGGGCTTAGGTATTGAACGACAATCATCACAGGAAGACTCAGGCATAATTGAACACAAAATAAATTCCAATTCCACTAACCATGCTCTGCTACCAGTGATGAGGCATATGGGAAATCTTAAAGTGGAATATTTATAGCTAGGATTGAGTCAACACACACTTTAATAGTAAACAATAAAAGACCTAATTAATGGCAATAAAAAAGAAAAAACTAGAACGTGAAACATATCCTGTGGTTAAACTTGGTAAAAGTTAAAGATTTTACTCTAACAAAAAATATGAAGTCAAATACTCACTGTGCTTCACACAAGTATTAATACAAAATGAATAAATTACACCATGGGGCAGTAGTACACCCGTGGCGACTCGCGATGCGCAGTTAACATCCTAGACGCAAGGTTTTGCAGATAAAATATTCAGATATGGAGAAAGACAACAGAGATTGTGTTATCCGAACGAAATAGGCTTCATGGCCAAGCCTAAACATGGTGAAATTGCAAACAAACAAGCAACGGGTCGAAATCAACATTGACACCCATGACGTAGGGACCACGTCGACAAACTCGAAATTACAATTGCGGATGTACTATTTTAAGGCTGTAGCAATAAGAAGGAAATACTTGCACAGTCAAGTTAGAGGCCATCGTGGGCTGCACAGGAGAAGAGAAAGAAAATGGGGAGATCTGGTCGCAAGGCCAGAGAAGATGGCGAGGGAATGTACTACGCAATTAAAAAAAATAGAACACTATTTGCGCAGCAATCAGACAGGACAACATCTCGCGCACGAGTTGATTAATTGCGAAGGAAAATCGCCGCGCGTGAGACAAGAGCAAGCATCACGCGGCATTTGAAAACAGAATTTCGCATCAACAATGATCCACGCGCTACAACGATGAATTGCGTAATTCTAAATACAAAATTATGAATCCAAATAACATTTAAATAATAGAAAAAATATTACAATCCATTACTGGATTTAATGCATAAATTTTGCGATTTCCCGAACATAATGATTGAGAATTTGGCATGTCATTTTAACTTTATTGACAATTTAAATATTTTTTATTGACTAGTTTATAGTAATCTATATATTATTCTAATATGATACTGAGCTTAGTGTAGCTGTTTATATCAAACAAGTGAGACCAGGAAATGCAGAGATCTCACCAGACTAAACGTTGAAGATTTTTTGTACTCTGCTCCCAATCTAATTGCAGGAGGATTTGTTCGGGAAATCGCAATTTATGCTTTAAATCTCGTAGTGGATGATCATATTTTTTTATTATTCCAAATGTTATTTTATTATTTTTATTTAGATTTAAGCAATTCCTTGTTGTAGCGCGTGGAACAATGTTGTCGCAAATATTTTTTCGTATGCGAGTGATTCATATTCTTGCCACGTGTGACGATTTTCCCTCGCAATTAAATAACTCGGTCACGAGGTGTTACACTATCTGATTAGTAAAAATTGTTAGCAATCAGTGGTTTTTTTTTATTGTGTAGATTGTCGCGATATGGACTACTTTTGGGGTCGGCAGAAACAATAAATAAAAATGGGGGTCGATGAAATCTAAAATTCGACCCTCTTGCGCCAAACCGGTTCTTAATTGAAACTTTCAAGATATTTTATGATGTCTGGCCCAAAATAGTTTTGGAATCACTGATGTAGAACATTCTCTCCCCATCTTTCTCCTGGTTGGTTCTGCCACACTTCACCATTCTCTTCACTTGTGCAGCTATGGTGGGCACTCACTTTGTGGTGGGAACTCAATTAAGAGAAGGACGAGACACAAGAACCATGGAATACAATAAATAATAGTTATTAATTAAAAATACAAATTAAATAAAAAATAAGATATAATAAACAAAAATAATTAATCAAAATGAAAATAAACTGCTGACGTTTCGGATAGAGACTATCGTTTATCAAAGCAGAAAAGGATATTTCTCTAAAAGCAAATAGAATATTAGAGAATTATCTTGAGGTTATGAAAGTTCTACTAACGGACGGGTTTATATATAGTTTGCATGGGGAATAGTAATACGGTATTGGCTGATAAACAAGAAGAGGACAAATGAGATTAATTAGAAGAACTGTTGGAATAGGACAGGACGGAGGACAAATAGGAAATAATAAGGGAACGGAGAGAAAAATGCAATAGGATGACACATATGAAATTTGAAATTATAAAAAACATTAGGAATGATAGGGTACCTAGCAAAAAGATTTCGTAAAATTCCCTGAATTTTCCTTGATTTTTCCTGATCATCAGCAGACAAAAAAGGCTGTCATGAAAGAATATTATTGACATTGTTTAAAATTTTCAATTTTATGATTCCCTGACTGTTCCCGGTTAATAAATAAATAAATAAATAAATTCCCTGACAATTCCCGGTCGCTAGTCACCCTGTAAAATAGTCCCACATGTAAGAGCATCGGGTCAAAGGTAGAAAAATATGAAAGAACATTGAAAAGAAGAAATAAAAGATAAGATAAAGAAAAAAGAAAAGGGCCCATAGAGTTTGCGACAAATTAAGGAATAGCTGAAGTTGGAGAGGGATATGGGAAAGGTAATGAGGGAATGGTGCCTTTGCTAAGGTTAATGCCATTAGGGGCGAGGGAATAGAATTTCCAAATAAGAAAAGACTCGAATTGCTTTCTCTGTTTTTTGTTATCGAAGTTACTACGAAGAATATAAAGGCTGATGGCCTGAAAAGAGTGGCCAGGGGAATTAAAGTATTTAGCAACAGGGGTGTCAGCATTACTAAAGATATCGAATTTAAGACCGGCAAATGTGGATCGTATGGTATTGCCTGTCTCACCGAGATACTGTTTCTGGCATACCTTGCAATGTAACAGGTAAATTAGATTGTGAGAAGTGCAGGTTAGTTTCTGGTTAATTTTGAAAGTAAAGGAGGAAGCACTGCTGGAAATGGAGGTAGCAGGGTTAAGAAAATGGCAAACGCCACAACGCTTTCCATTGCAAGGTGAACATCCCTTAGTGGGAGCGCGTGGTTTAGTAATAGCAGCATGGACCAGAATATCTTTAAAATTAGAAGTCCGTTTAAAAGAAACTTTAGGTGGTTCTGGTAGAATGGAATGGAGAAGAGGAGAATCGTCAATTAAAAATTCCTTAGGATATTTTTAATACTATTGAGGGTTTGATGATAAGGAAGAACTAACGTAGGTGTGGCCATGGCTGGAGAAGGTTTAGGATTGTTGTTAGAACAAGAATTGCGATGCTTATAGATAGAAACGCGTATGACAGATTTGGGGTAGCATCTTGCTTTACGGGAGTGAGTAAGAGCGTTAGCATGGAAGTCCTTGTCAGACTGACTAGTACATATTCTATGGATGCGAGTTAACTAATCTAAAGAAATGTTATCCTTGCAATGGCGTGGATGGCAGCTATCATAGTGTAAGTACTGGTGCCTGTCAGTGGGCTGCTTATAGAGATTAGTAGACAATTTGTTGTTAGTGATAGAGACATTGACATCCAAAAAAGAAACAGTTGTGATAGAATAATCGTGAGAAAACTTGATAGAGGGGTGGATGGAATTAGAGTGGGTTATAAAAGATAGGAGAGAGTCTTCATTATGTGGCCAGATCAGGAAAACATCGTCAATATACCGTAACCAGACTAACGGCTTCAAGGGAGATGTGGAAAGCAGTTTGGTTTCCACCCTCCCCATAAAAATGTTGGCATAGTTAGAAGCCATTTTGGAACCCTTAGCAGTGCCACTGGACTGGATATAATAATCATTGTTAGAAGTGAAGAAATTGGAGGCCAGGATGGTGTTAAGGAGAAAGCAGATTGTGTCAGTAGAAGGAACTTGAAAAGGTTTGTTAGCCTCGAGACTGTTGCGAACAGCTTCAATTCCATCATCATGAGGAATGTTAGTGTAAAGAGAAGAGACCTTTTTTTAGAGAATTATCCTTTTTTACTTTGATAAAGGATAGTCTCCATCCGAAACGTCAGCTTTTAATTTTGATTTTGATTATTTATTTTTGTTTATTATATCTTTTTTTTTTATTTAATTTGTATTTTTAGTTAATAACTATCATTTATTGTATTCCAGGGTTCTTGTGACTCGTCCTTCTATTAATATATATCCGTTCATTGTTCTCCGAGACCCGTAACCTGTGTTTCTATATTTTCATTCACTGTGTTGCCTGATATTTTTGTATATTTTCTTGTCCTTTTCTATCCAGTATGCTTGTACTCTCTCTCTCTCTCTCATGTTGCTATCCTTAGTGATTCTATGTATAAATATTTCCTCACACATGTCCCAGTTCACTCCTCCTAATCCCTGTTTTTTAGCACATTTTCTATATATAGAAATGTGCTTATGTGATCGGTTTGTCCAGCCAGACGTCTGTCCGTCCGTTTGTCTGTAGACAATTCCACAATTCATTGCGTTGCATGTATTGAATTGCATGTATTGCAATCTCACAATTCATTCAATCATGTCTTGAATTGCTGGAAGAAACGAATTATCATGGGTTCGGTTCTGCGCGTGCTCTAAACGTTAATGAGATGGTGTGCGTGCAGGATGCACGTGTTTGACGATTATTAAAAGGGCAGCTCGGTCCCTAAATCAAGAGAATTTTTTTATTCCTAGGGAGCTTAGCATTTATTACGATAACTTGAAATCGAATTAACTTTTTCACAGTCTGTTTTCACCAATCCATTAAAATGGGACAGAGTACGCAGAAGTACGAACGTGAGATAGCAGGAATAAGTACGTGCTCTAATAGCACGTGCTTTAATGGTACCATTATGATACCCTCTTAAACATTTCCTATAACAAGATATGGCATGTAATATATCAAACAAATTGTCACAACATATCATGAACGAATATAAAAGAGTAACTAGTGATAGCAAGTATCGGTCTAATAGCACGTGTACGTGCAAGGATGTTTTATGACTGAATATAACGGTATATAGTGATGTCTAAATTGTTTAGTAGTACGTGTTTTAATGGTACCAAGTGGTACCATTGGAACTTTCAATGCTAAGATATGGCATGTAAGATATCAAACGACTCGTAACAAGGTGCCATGAGTGAATATCACGAGAAAATAATGATAATGGTTATTGGTTTACTAGCACATGCCCTAATGGTGCCCTATGAAACCATATGGTATCATTGGAAATTTCAATGCTAAGATATGGCATGTAATAGATCAAACGACTCGTAATAACGTGCCATGAGCGAATATCACGTGTAAATAATGATAAAACTTATTGGTTTATTAGCACGTGCCCTAATGGTGCCCTATGAAACCATATGGTACCATTGGAAATTTTAATGCTAGGATATGACATATAATATATCAAACAACTGGTAATAACCTTCCATGAGTGAATATCACGTGTAAATAATGATAATGGTTATTGGTTTACTAGCACATGCCCTAATGGTGCTCTGTGATACCATATGGTACCATTGGAACTTTCAATGCTAAGATATGGCATGTAATATATCAAACAACTCGTTACAATGTGCCATGAGTGAATATCACGTGTAAATAATGATAACTGTATTGGCTTAGTATTATGTTCCTTAAAGGTGCCATGGCACCATTGGAACTTTAAATGTTAACATATGGCATGTAATATGTCAAACAACTCCTTATGCGTTATTAGATCTTTTGTTATCCATAGCTTATTTGAATCAAGAGTATAGTACTCTTAGGCTTAATGGTATCTAAAACTTATTACTAAATAATTTAATAGTAGTTAATCGCTTGCTTCAAGAAGACTTCAGTAATTTAATATGAAAATCTAATAGATGTTTACACATAACGCTTCAGCAATTGAGGCTCACTTCGTTTAACATTATGTGAGAATTCTTACAAATTTAAGAACTTTTATTTTTTTAAGTGTATGAGGAATAACTTCACTCTCCATTTACCTTTCATTGTTCAAGTTTATTCTTTTAAATTCTCTCTATACGTTAGCCTATTTAAATAGTAATTTACAATTTAGTTGTCATATTTATTTATTTACCCTCAAGTGTTTTAAAATGTTGGTTAATTCTATATGTCCATGTACGATGCTATAACAAGAAAATGTGCTCCCTTTATCCACTTTGGCGGTAAAATCATTCTTGTTTGCTCTCGTAGTGGTTGCACCTTTTCGGACATCCCAACACTCTTACGAGACACTCCATCAGACATTGAACATCTCATCATTCACATAGGCACGAACAATATCTCTTCTTTAATTAACAGTCCAGCAACTACCATACACTCCCTTATACAACAGCTCACTACCATCTTCTCCACCAACAAAGACATCCAAGTCAGTTCTACCATGCTACATAAATCTCCACAGATCTTTACATTCACAGAACACCTCACAACTTAACAAAAACATTGCACACTTCAATACACTAGCACAGATTTTATCCATCACTTTTAAATTATTTCACTTTTTACAACATTGTCCACTCTCTTCTAGTCACATTTGTAGGGATGGGCTACATCTTTCATAAAAGGGTTTAGATCTAAGTTCACAAAACATTCTTACTTATTGTCAACCTTTTGCCAAACTCAACCTTATCTCAAACACTACACCAGACACCGATAATCAGACACCATGCAACATCTCAGACAACAGCCCCTCACCATCTGCTTCACCAGTTCATATTCAGATCTCAACAATTTCACCTTCAGACCTTCAACACCTTCAGCAAACACCTACATCTACTTCAACCATCCACACAACAACTTCCAATAACAAAACCCCACCCACCATTCAAGATGTTCCATCTTCTCTAACACTCTCCCCTATTAACCTAATTCTCACACCCACACCTTCACAAAACGCTACAAGAATACCAGACACACTTTCACTCCCACTTTCCACCTCTGACATGTACGCTAGACCACACACTTTTAACACACGCAGCTCCACAAAATTACGATCAACACAAAAGATATGACTAACAGCCACCTACCCTCCAGCTTTTTTTCAGCTCCGTAAGCTTTGCGACAAATTCTGTACCTACCATGCTCACAAAATCACTTTTTCCCATTACTTTACTCTCGGCACAATCCCTAAAGGTTTGGTCTCTGCCCCCAGCATCCAATTAGGCCCCTTACCTACTGCCACTCTCTCGAAAGTTCATTCGACTCTGTCTGACTCTACCCGTAACATCCTTCCTATCCTCAGTAACCAATGCTCGACCATCTGCACAAGCCTCTTTCAGGCCATCACCCAACACAACTCTCTCCCCTCTCTTAATCCCCCAGATACTGACGCTCTTCATACTTTCATTTGCAAAAAGCTTGATTTTCTTTATTCCAATTAGTGTAATAAATTTCAGATAGACCGTATTTTCTTCCCTAATAAAACCAATTATCTCTCTAATCCTTTATCCGCCTATTTTCTGAAATTCCCTGTCTAAAAACGATCCACCTCCCTCCACCAACTCTAGCTCTTCCACTCCTGGCACAACTGTGGATCATTCAACTATATTGTTCGAAAACAGAAAGGGAAAGCTTTTATTGTTTCATTCTCAAGCTGTTTCATACATCACATTAGTAGGGCATTGTTTATCGTATTTCCGCCAATAATAAGCCCTAAATTTTCTTTCTAATGATTATGTAAAAATTAATGAGGTTTTAGCGCCTAGGGTTTTTTTATAGGTGGTGTTGTTATCAGCGGGCCGGATAGGCTACCCGGCAGTACTGCCCTGTATATATTTGCAACACCCTGTACAGAAGAATACTTCGTCACATACCCTACCTCTCAAGATACCTAAATAATTTGATAAATCAAAACTGTTCCTTGTAATCTGGGTATTAAGGTTTAGATTCAAAGTGATTCATCAAAAAACATGCTCTTTATTTTCACCTCACTTATATTAACAGACTGATGCATAAAGCTTTTTTATACTGGCAAAATAATCATTATTATCATTTTCTTCAAATTCGCCAAGAGAGATATTTTTGGCCTTTTTTTGACAATTTGTTTCTCGTGGATCATTCAGACATCCTGGTATTTAACTATGTACTCTTTTGAGTTTTTTTGCAACTTGATTCGATTTGAGGAATGCTCCAAGGCATTTTATCTACCTTCCCTTCGTCCAGCCTCTGTAACTCTCAATCCACACAAGTTGCCTAACAAATCTGTGTGAAGCTTAGAAAGGTTCATTTGATTTTTGTCCAGTCCTCTTCTTGATCTTCATAGTAAATCAACTCCAGGCTTGCTTCCCGCTGGATTGCTATGATATTTGGTGATTGTCCATCATTTGGGCTGTTGTGCATTGCTGATCCATACCCTTTAGAATGCCGTGCTGAGCATGCCTTGTGTAACGAGTATGCATTTAAAGGCGAATATCAGGCACGTGAAAAACTTTTAGCCTTTCCTTCCCCAAAAAGGGTTAAAAGGTGGATAACTTTTGGGCTTCCTTTCCCTAACAGGCTGCATTTGATCTAACTCTGCCCCTGATTGGTCTCCGAGCAATGGAAAATTCCCGCTCCTTGAATGTGCCCTGGGGATAAGCTTGAGTTATATACACCCGATATCGACCCTCGCCTCCTCCAAAACCACCGTAGTTGCTGATGTTGCATCGTGGCAATATGGAGCATGGACTTGAGAAATATTATTACAAAGGAAGGGATCTTTTCGTGTGTCCGAGCTGTGGAACTTTCGGCTCTATACAATGTAACACTCGTTTGAGGTGGGGCGTGTATGAGTTCGGTTCAGTCGGATATCTCTATTCATTTATTAACATGTTGTGGTTCATTTTGGCGTTTGTTTAAGTTACCTATCTTTGACACGAAATATTATTTTTTTTTTCCTTTTATTTTAATGATCTTTTAAAGCTGTCTTAACAATGGCTTAATGACGTACAGAGGAGACTGGTACTTGTCATTAGTTAAGTTACGTAATGCACAGGTAGTGAGCGTTTTGCCATTGCATGCAATGCGTATGAATCAAATCGAAATCTGAATATGACATGAGCTTCAAAGTTTTTGTTTAATCTTTTCGAGGCAGTGAAGCCAAACACAGATATATACTTTTCGTATTGTTGCTACAATGAATTTTTGACTATTGACTTTAAACTGGACCTAATTGATTTTTACGAGAATGGTTTTCGTAGCGCTACCTGAAGTTCGTCGCTCAACAAATGAATTGGTTTATGGAAAGTTTGTTCGGCAGCTCGAATCATGTTGAAAAAACAGGGGGGTGTTCAAGAAAGAAAAAAACTTCAGTAAATTTAGATTTAAAAAAACATAAAAAACAGGGGCGTGTTCAAGAATAATTAAATCAGAAATAGTTCATGAAAAATGCATTCAATAAAGTTTCGTTTATTTTCAGTTGACCTTCTTGAAAAAATTTCCATTTTTTAAAACTGGATTTAACCCTCGTATTTGTCCAAGGATCACATTAACATAAACATTGTAATTGTGCAAAGAGTGCTCTGAATACTTCTGTAAACTATACACATTCACTGTGTATTTTATTTCCTTAAAGGAAAAAGGCTTTGAATAATTCAAGTTACTTTTCTCGTTTTCAGTGGAAATTTTTCAGTCATTTTAGTCTCTTTTTAAACTAATCGGGAATTAGACTAATCGGGATATGGACCAATCGGTATTTGGACCAATCTGGATTTGGACCAATCGGTATTTGGACCAATCGGTGTTAGACCAATCGGCGTTAGACCAATCGTCATAGGTTGCCAACTGTGTTGCCGAGATGTTTTCCCATATATTTAGTTCGCATCTGCACGAGTTCAGGAGTTGTTCAGTTAGCAGAACTAAACTTGAGCAAGAGGTTCTAGGGCCACGCGTAGAGTTATGGAAGCACATGAACGTTGAAGAATTCATTGCAGGGGCCTAAAATATGTGCACGCACCAGATCGAAAATCGTTAGATTATGTGGCCGCCTCGCATCGGATGCAAAATCGAGCATTAACGGAATTGTTTAGAGATAGCTGGGGTGACCTGGAAAAAAGAAAAAAGGTTCGATTTCGTATTCGTATGACATAACCTATTCGTATATTAGGTTATGCCTTCAGGAATTTTAAACCCAGCGTATATTGCTAGGAATACAGGAGTGTGAGCTTACACGCCTCTTCGTTCTGTTTTTAGCACCCAGTTTAGGGGAATGGTACATTGCAGAACGACCATTCTTGAAAAATGATCACAAGCTTATTACACATTATTTTCTCCTGACTGAAAAGGAAGTTGAGAGTTCTGGCTTCTTATACTGGATGAACCAGAATGACGAGGAATGTTTTCTGATGTACTGAGTCTGGTTTTGGCCCTGGAACTGATGATTGAAGACAGCAGTTTTCTGCGATAGTTGCAAGCAATAGCTATTATCGGACCTCTACCAGCGGTGAGAGAATTCCTACCAGTAGGGTTTGTGGCTCGGAAAAAGAGTTCATGTTGAACTGTCTTGATAGAAAAAGATGCAATGACGATAAACAACAAACACCTGGAGCTTTCACGGAGCGAGTGCGAATGTTGAAGTTATGCAGACAATCGCCTCGAAGTGGCTGAGGGAACAGTCGGGTACACAAGGGTGGGTTAGAAACGATACGCGGAAACTGATGTACAGCTCTTCACTCTGTGTGGGTTTCGGGAGTTGGCTCGTAAATCCTCTGAAGGAGACCTCCAATGGAGGTAGATTCTGGATCCCATATCTCCATGATAGAGAGAAAAGCAGTTAAACAAATGGGGTTGGAAGTGCGATCAGGGAGCCATAACGATATCCTGATAGCCAATGGACAGTACATACGCTTAAAAGAGTATGTAGCCAATGGGGTTGAAGGTGTGGGAAAGGAAGGTTGAGCTCCAGTAAGGCAGGTTGAGCTCCTGTGGAAGGAATCCTCGGCATCGACAGATTGAGGAACGTTAACACCGCCGTCACACTGAAATTTGGGTTTCCGGACATATTGTTACCTAGTTACTATCCAGGAGAATACCAAGACCTAGAATGACAGATCAATGAACTGTTATCAGATTTCGCAGATTAAATGAATGCCACTGTGGGACGCTTCCCCAAATATGAACACTAGATAAACACGGAATAAACCCTCCAGTGAAGGGCACCCTGTATCCACAATCTTCACAAAGTGCGCAGGACTCTACAGGAGTTAGTAAAAGACATGGAGAAAAAGAGAGTCGTTCGGTGGGTTGAATACCCCTGGTTCCTCCCTTAGTATTTACTGAAAAACATATACTGGTTTTGCTCCGTTTGTGTGTGTGTCTGTCTGTCCGTCTAAATGTCTGTATGCTCGATGATTACTCGAGAATACTTTTACTTTTTCAAATTCTGTTTTCGCTATTTGATAGAGACCCTTCCTGAGCTCACCTGATTAGTTTGTCATTGAAATCGGTCTATTAGTCACGTGACTATTGAGACTCCCCCCTCCCATTAAATTTTTTATTGTCAATATAAAGCATTTAGTATGTAATTCGAATGGGAATCACGAGTACAAAAAGAATATAACATTCTTTTCCAGTTTTGAAATTCTACGTCCGAGAAAATGACTCTCAAAGAGTATTTCAATGACCCCTTATTACCAGCTTTAGTTAAAGCTATATATATATAATGCAAGCTTAATCGCTATTGTTTGTCAGTGGTCCGGCCATCATTTGCCAGGAAAACTCTGATAATTTTGCAGTTATGAAGAAAACATATATCTGATTTCAAAGACCTAATTCTGAATTTGCCTGATAATTAATTCGTTACCAACCAATGAAGCATGATAGACATAACTGAAAATAATTCAGGACAAAGGCACAATTCTAAATAATACAAAAAAGACCTGTGTCCAAAACTGACAGAGGTATGTGGATAGCAATTCAAATCAGATTAAAAACTTGCTGGGGAGCCCTAAGGATAAAATGCCGCCTTTGCAGAAGTCCGGAGTCTACGCAGCCAATTGTTCTCATTGCCTGATGCAAAACAAGGAACAGACGATCCGTAATTTAACCACCAGATTTAATGAGCACCTCGCCCACAGGAGGTTCCGTCTATAAGCCATAGCGAAGCACTCTATAGAAACAGCATACGATTTTTCCAAAGACAATTTGAAACTGTTGCAGTCAATAAAGAAGAAACATCTAACAGACGCTTTCGAGAGCATGGCTATACAAAGCATCAATAGAAACATTTTACGAAACTCTGATTCAGGCCCCATTGGAGATTTCACTGTAATCCAATGGTGGACCCAATTAACTAATCCTAAAGTTTGTCTGATATTGTGGAACTTTTAGGATTGGTTCTAGATTGAGTCTCTTGCTATATAAACCTGATATTGGGTTCTGAAATTTCTTTGATAAGAAGATTGTGCTCTGCTCTAAATAGGACTAAAGCTATTCTGAGATATTCGTATAGAAATTATCATTCCTTACAAGGAGGTTATTGATAAGGAGGATATCAATAGTAATATCAATACTATCATCCGTGTTGTTAACGATGCCGCTATTTACAATACGTCTGCTATCGATCGTAAGCATCCTGAACATCTCGACCTTCCTCCTTATATCAGGCATCTTATTCTAGAATAGAATTCTTACAAAAGATCATGGCAGCGTAAGCGACGTCCCTTCTTCAAGACCAAGTGCAACCGGTTATCTCGCAAGGTTCAGGAGGAGGTTAAAGCTCTACGAAATCACAGGTGGAGTGAAAAACTGAAGTCCTTGTCTTCCAGGACAACTCGCTCTAGGGAACTGTGAGGACCTTAAAGGGTAGCAGACTAATCCAATTGCTGCCACTGCTTGCAGGCAATGGCAACATTGTCACCAGTGATGGGGGTAAGGCACAATTTATCGATGATTCCCTGAAAAGTCAATTTACCACGCCTGGTGAGACAAACTTGGACAGCTTCCAAAACACTGTAATTTACAATGGGTGTAACGCTCACCGGTGCATTCATCATGTTCCTAGCCCTGTGAAAGTCATTAGTGCCCAAGAAATCTCTAATGACATCAAGAGACTTTAAACGAAGAAGGAAGCAGGTATTGATTCCATCACTAAGAACTTACAGTGCTCTCAAGAACTTACTTACTTACTTTTCAAACCCGCTTATCCATTAGGGTCGCGAGGGCAGCAGCCCTATGGAGGATCTCCAGCGATCGCGATCTTCCGCCA
>JAHWFO010070868.1:91290-164603 GCA_023313115.1 Rhysida immarginata | reverse complement strand
GACCTAATATTTAACGAAATATTCTCTTCGGGATTATGAAAATAAACCCTAAGTAAAATGCGCTGGGATTTGAGGTCGAATCCTTAGATACAAATTTTGAGGAGAATTCTATGGTATCAACACAGATATTCTGAGCAGATTTTATTAACAAGAAGCACTTGAAAAGATATTATTAACAAGATAAGTAAATTTAAAGAAACGTTTGAGCAACATTCTGAAACTATTAAAGTGGGGAACTCCAATGAAGACAATAAGATAAGAAATGTACTTCAATTTATTTCCTTTGCTGACAAAGTGGATTCCATGGAAATAATTGATGTTCGTGACTGTCCGACAAGCGGTGGCTGTAAAAGAAGCCACTCCGATGGAAGTGAAAGGGCAGTAAAGTCAGTGTCTGGATTGTTGTTTGTAAAAAAAAACTCAGAAAGAAGACGAGCATTAATAACTTGAAGACCGTCTCCAATGTAAACCCTGAGCTCGTCAGCATTTTCAGAAGGAGAATCCGAAAAATGGACAAACTTGCTCGGCTAATGGAAGCGAACAATAGACCATCAAAAGCTCTTAAGTCGCGCCGATTATCGTGCGAAACCACGTGTGCCTTTAAAAAATATTTTAAGTGATCTCGAGAGCATTTCCCTTTGGAAAGGTTAACAGCTCACAAAGCTGAATCCATCAAAGTTCTGTGTGAAGTCCAAAAAATACACAACAGATTAGTATCTGGAAGTAAGTCTGACAATATCTAAAAAATTCAGCACCGTCAACTCAAATGTAAATCTGCCATAAAAACTATGGACGACATTCAAGAAGACCTAAGAAGGACCAACCACTACCCGGAAAAGTAATCAGACTTAAAAAGGAACCATTGATATGCCCATGATTTTTGTTCCCCTCTCAAAACACCAAACTCAACCAGTTGTTGAAGGGCATCACTCGTGTCGGTCAACTGACCGTGCTAATGGAAGTCTTTCGCGGGTACAAGAAACCACTACAGTGCTAAAACTGCCTGCGCTTTGGTCACATATACATAGACTGCGGAGAAGATCCTAGTTGCAAACAATGATGGAGGGGCACCAGTAAAGAGACTGTCCCAATATAATAGGACAACACCTGCCAAAGTGCCTAAGATGGGGAGGACAGCACACTTTATGTTACATGAAATATACAAAATAACCCCACGTTAAAATGATGCTTAGTTTCAAAGTGACAGCAAACAACTCCCTTGCAGCAGCAGCAGTGTCTAAGTCGAAGGAAAGTGGCCTCAACCTTAATGACTTAGAAAGTCTGTATAAAAAAATTAGACATATATGTGTTACTGATCTAGGCATATGTTACCTACAGATGAATGAACTCCTTACGATGAGTGGTCAGATTATGACTAAGTTATTGTCACATGTCTGCACGATGTTATACAGTGATCAAAAAAGGTGAACTTCTCTGTGTAATATGGAATGCAAGGGGAATTCCCCATAATCGGACAGTTTCACAACTGTTCTGAAGAAGAAGGAAATCGACGTTGCTTTCCTTTGTGAAACACCCGTCAAGCCAAGACAAGATTTCAAGTGTATATATGTAGACAATGCAAAAATTGCTTCAGTTGGTGCTGCGATCATCATTAAAAAGGCTATTAAACACCAGGAATTGGTGTCAAGTTCTATGCAGGTATGGAATCGGCATCTGTCATCATCAATCCTTGGTGAAGAGAAGTTTGTGTATATTTACAATTCGCTTAAAAGTTTTTTAGACGTTGCCGAGATCGATGAATTCTTCGATGGTGATATTCCACTTGTCCTGGCTGGTGATCTTAATGCCAAATACCCAAGCCGGAACTACGGAATGCAGAATTACATTGGTATGATTCTGCATATGTACATCTTGCTTCCCCCCTCTTCCTGCCCTTGTTTCATTTGGTATCTAGTCCAGAAGGGTGAGATTAGTGAAAGCACTGCTTCCATCCCACCTGAAGAAATATACACTTCACTGTTCGATTGTCGATTGTTTTTTTCACTTGTTGTTTCTCACTAGTGAAGGAGATAGATAACCCTAAATGTACGTATGGGAAGAGAGTTTGTGGACGAGAGTACTTTTTTCTTGTTATCCTAGTGTACATAGTTTTGGCTGTTTATGTAGTTTATTATAGAAGATGTGTTTGAATCCTCTCTCGGTGTCAAAAAAAGCTACAAATCTCTTATCGTGCCTGATTTTTTTCAGCCCTTACAAGAAGGTGGTGTAGAACTACTGCTGTCTATATGCCACAGTGATAAATTTTCTCATTTTCTTTACATTTTCTTTCCCATGCATTTGAACAAGATAGAAGAGAGACATTTTGGCTGAACGCTTTTCACTCGGTAATAGCAGCTTTTAACAGATTTCCTTATAAAGATTAAAATAACCTTTCTCCTAAAGATGAGGCCTAGATCAAGTGACGATCCGAGGACACCATCATCAAATCCATTTAAAAACAAGACTTACTGAGCAACGTCTGTTATCAGAGCTTTAAATCAGTAATAGATTTAGCAATTTTTCTCTGAAATTATTGCGGAAAAATATATTGATTGAGTTGAACGAACACTTTTACACGATTGTGTATCTAATTGTACTAATGTCCGGTGTTTCAGTATGGATAATTATTTCACAATTTCTTCAAAACTTAAACCCGAAGTCATAAAAATGAAAGGAGACATTAAACTTTTATTTCAAGTTGCTTTTAAAATTTTATTATTATAATCAAGATATACAGTATATTTCAGATATACATCACGTTTAGAAAGAATATTTATAATTAACAATTACGCATGCTCGGACTCCACCGGGCCAGTTGAACAGGCATGGCTTGTCATCAGGCAAAGCAGTTAACAGATAAGTATTTTGAGAATTAACAAAACACGCATTAAAAAATCATAAAAGTTCAAAGAAATCTATACAGTAGATCTCAGGAAAAAAGGACATTAAATGGAACGCATGTTTTGACTGTAATTGCTTTTTCATCAATATTTAATTGAACTATGCTTACGAGGAAATGGAAACCTTTTTGTAAGACAGAGTACGTTTTTTGTTTATCAAAATATACCTAAGGTTGAGAATGTTTTACTTTTGTTATTGCATTTTTAATGTGATTTTATTTTCTAACTATTTTAGTGAAACTGAAGGATGCAAAAATGTAAAATAGCAACACTACCCAGAAGCAATAATACTCTGCACTGAATATGAGGAACACCTTTTAAAGAGAAACGTCCATACATTGATAAATATTCATATAAAGTCATTTTTATCGTACTTCTGCAAATAATTAACTCAAATTATAACTTTATGGTGATGTAACAATGTACAAGCCTTCTCTCTGCGTAACAAGACGTTTCTGCGCGCAAGCCTTCTCTCTGTAGGAGGTGTTGGTCGAGGCTTGTCCGAAAAGTAAAGTTACAACCCCTGCAGGTGGACAAGTAATACCGTAGGGCGTAACTATTTGTGCCCGCAAAACTGCTCACGTAGAACTCTGCGCAGAGAAAGACAGATTGAAAAAAGTACAAAAACTGCATTCAAAGTTACAAAACTAAACAACAACAACAACTACTAAAATGCAGACAAAAATTCCAAGTCCGTAATTTGCCACCTTCAGAGAATTTCGAAATCAGAAATAAAGTTGTCACCTTCGTCAAGGAAAAAATCTCTTTCTAAGAAATTAATAATCTTTCAGAGAAATTACCAGTTTCATTGAAATTAAATTTTTCTTTTCAATTAAACATTGAAAATTTTGCAAATGGACTATTATCAAAAACATAGTATTTTTTACGCAGGCTGGCGTAATTTCTTAAACGTCCAGAAATGATTCTCTGTATTTCCACGATTATGAGTTGCTCCTGGAACCGAAACCTCGCGTAATAAAACACTGCGACATCTAATGGGAAGCTTTTGAACATCACATGGATCAAGTGTTTGTATTTACCTAAATGTTGACCCAAATTTTGAGCTAAAACCATCACGTTATTCCATTCTTACCTGCTTACGTATTTGTCTCATTCTATTAGCATTTCTTGAGTTCTCATAAACGCATATTTGGAAGGTAAATAGTGTACCTCCTAACTGGCGACATCTGTTGGGAAGTTTAACTACTGCTGCATGTATTTAAAACTCACATCTACATCTGTTGGCAAGAATTACTACTACTCAATTGAGCGTTTTTGGAATTTCCACGTGGGAATAGGACATTTTCACGCAGGGAGAAGTACTTTATTTGAAGACCAACACCTTAAGCTATAACCATACTAACAAGGAGACCACTAATCAACCTAGAGTCCGATTTTGATGAAACATGGTGAGTAGGTAGAGGACCATCTACAAAAGCGTTTGTGAAAATTCTAGAGTGAGGAAACTCCCGTAAGCCTATAAAATCGAAAAGTTTGAAGTTTATTGTAAACACACATAGAAAAAATACAACAGATTCTGTAAACACACTGCTGAAATGCCCCCACTTTTTTTGCTGTTCGAATCACTCCTTGTTCTGACATTTTTTATATTGTATTACATCTATTAAATTTAAATTTAAAATTATTTTTAATTTAAATTGCAAAAATATATAAATAAAAATAATATTTATGACATTTATTTATAAACATAAGATTTAAAAAACAAAGTATTTAAATAGAAAAAAAATCAAACAATGTTATGTAATTGTTAATAAATATGAAAAAGTGCACAAAATCAAAAATTAAATTTGAGTAACGGTTTGATAATGATAATAATTATCTCCCATAAAATGTTCAGATCAAAACACTTCATTACAAAAAGCACAGCGGACGAATATGATTCCAAAACAAAGATTGCATTTTTCGGATGATAATTTGTAAAAGTTAATTTTATTATTCGATTTGAATGCTGCAGGCACGTCATCGCAGTTATCATCATAACCACAAGCTCTCCAAGCATATGAAAGCATTAGACGTTATCCTGGAGCTTGAATCTGACTGTACATCAGTGAACAGTGGCGGCTTGTCCATAGGCACTGCGGCACTCCCAGTTTCACTTTCGATATCGATAAAATTCAATATAATGTGTTTTTTTTTCTTTAATACTATTCTTATACATGTATATTACATGATCCTTAAGCTTAAGGTCACTAGCTATTCTCTAGTTCGTGAAAAAATTAAAATTTTCTGACACAGCACCCCCAGAAATTTGAGCTACGAGCCGCCACTGCCAGTAAATGCATTTTGATTATGAATAGACGATCATGTAGTTTTGTTGTGTGTGATGAATTTAAATATAAAATTTGAATGAGTTCATTTATTCTTCTAATCAAAATTTTGTATTGCCTAAAGAAACATACGTCAAGCGGTGGTATTAATGATGTTGTTGATTTAGGCTTTACCAAAACTCCAAGTTGTTATCATCAGTGGCTAGTTTATGTGCATCCGAATGTCTTCCCCAACTGTCCATGATCAACGCAGAATTAGGTTCAAAATCTGGATCAAAACATTTTTGGAACCATGATACTACGTGATTTTTGTTTAACTTTCCAAACTTTAAACATTCGACCACCACATTACCATAGTTTTCAACTACTCTATTCATATCTTTTGCAACTTCTGGTCCAAACTTATTTCCGGTTGTTTCTTGAAAACAAATGTAAAAAACTTACGTCCTAAATTACCAGTGTTGATAGATGACCTGTATAGAATAGGTATGAGTTAATGCATGTTTGCATACAACCTGTCACTTGGACAGTTTTTGTGCCAGTAACTTCACAAGTTGCAGGTGATACCAAGTCATAATTAATCCAGTTAGTTCGGTGTTAAGAAACATATTATCTGATATACAGTAGTTTATACGATTGTTTTTGAATTTACATTTGTGACAAACTGTTCTGCATTTTGAATTATCTGTGGTTTGTTAACAATTTGTGATTTTGTCACAAATCTTGTGATTTTACGCATAGTGATATGTAGATTCTTCTTCATTTTAACAAAAAACGATGCACTGGCACATTGTCTAGACGGCTTGTAAAGAATGACAGTATCTTGGATCCATTTTTGTATTACTGTTTTTTTTTTTGGTTTTTTTTTTTTTAGCAATAACACATTTCGAACGACTAACCAGAAATTGCTCTTTTACGCATTCGTGAATCTTCTTATACTTGTCATGTTCACTTCCACCACATTTAACACAATCAATCAGTGCATACACTTTACCTTCTAAATCTAAAAGAAACCTTATGTGGATATCGGTAATATAAGGACAAAAAAAATACTTTTTTACCACAACAAAACAGGAAATAAAACAAAACGACAAAAAAAGAAATAATACAATACAACCTGATACTGGAAGCGCTTTTCGAAAGCTTTCCTTTAATCATTCAACAGCCAAGGAGCACCTGAGAAGAATTCTGAGAGAACTGACTTGGAAGAGAATTAGCTGAGACTTTACAATGAACGAGAACCAATGAGAAAACAAGTGTAAGAAAAATTTTTTATAACTGGTTGGCCAACCGGGACACCCATTTATTAAGACAGGAATCACCAATGGGGCCCATGTCTGAGTTTAATAATAGTGTTTTGTCAGTTTTTTGGATGGCTAAGTATTTGAAAGTGTTGAGAAGGTGTTTTTTATTGATAGGTTTGATTAATTTCAAATTTACAGAAGAAAATTCATGTTTCGTGTCTAAAGAATGTCTTGCTATGACCGACTGGTTGAATCTCCCGAATCTTCTGTGTCTCATGTGTTCTTTGAATCTTGTTTCAACACTGCGAGAAGTCAGCCCTTTGTAGACCATAGGACATTGTGAGCATCTGGTCCCGGATTTTTGTAGTGGCAGAATCTGGTCCTTGGTGTTGAATGATAATTGTTTGATTTGATTGGGATTGCTAAAGGAAAGGGAGGTATTAAAAGATTTTAAAACCAAACTTAGACCTCTAATTAGTAACTTATTATAGGGTAAGGATATGACTCTTGCTTTATCTTTGGTTCTGTTGAGAGTAGTGACTTCCGATATGAACTTTCTAAATTTTCTTTTTTTGACCAAGTTAATAATGGCCCTGGAGTTGTAACCATTCTTGTTAGCAATTTTTTGAATATTTGATATTTCTTTCTTAAACATAGAGTGACTCAGCAAGAGATTGATGTCTCTATCTATCATAGAGATGAAATCAGAAAATGTTTGGCTCCAAGGATGGCTTGAATCGCTAGGGATATAGTTCAACCCATTAGTAGGTTTATGGTATACACCAAAAGACAAGGAATTCTTATTATCAAGAAAGGGAAGACACTTTCTATTTTCAATTTCGAAAGTGAATTGAACCGTCAGATAGAAATTAATAATGTCTTGAACAAAGGAATTAATACCAAAGGTTGTGGTGTCGAAAATTGTAAAAATATCACCTACGTACCGATACTAAGGAATTTAAAAAATTTTCTTCCATTTCTTTCCATTTTGTTTCTCCTTCGTTATAAATTCTCAGCTAATTCTCTTTCAAGTCAGTTCTCTCAGAAGTCTTCTGAGCTGCTCCTTGGCTGCTGAATGATGAAAGCAAAGCTTTTGAAAAGTGCTTCCAGTATCAGGTTGTATTGTTTTAGTTCTTCTTTTGTCGTTTTGTTTGTTTTCTGTTTTGTTGTGGTAAAATATTATTTTTCTTTTGTCCTTACACTTTACCTTCTGTTTCTAAACGAAAATATTTTTCTGTTTTCGATATTTTTTAACCAGCATCTTTCTTCTTCAGATTACAATAATAATTATAAATTTGATGAAATTTTCATCAAAATAGGTTGCAGCAATTATTTTTCCATCATGAGGTATGTAATCTTCGCCTGTATCATACAATGGATCATTTTCTTCTTCTTCTCTTTCTGCTTCAAGACATGTTTCCTGATGGTATTCGGCATCAAATTCTTCTTTTTCTTCAAGTTCCAATATTCCATATTCTAGTTCTGTGAACAATGACTGTATAAAAATCACAAGGTGCTTCACAATTCAGCTGACCATAATCATCATTCGGCCTATGATTATACATATTAGATAGTTGGCTGATGATGCAATGCACGTACATTTGACGAATGATTGTTGATGAATTAAAAATGGATTAAATGAGATGATAGAAAAATTATTGGTAAATAACAAAAACAATATGAATATTAACAGTTAAGCCCTATATAATTATAATTCAAATTTACTTACAAATTCTGTGACACATGATGCAATTTAAGTAACTAATTTAATTGATAATTAATTGATGATCAAATTTTTGTATGCTGATAAGAATAACAATTATATATCAATAAGACATTAATGAATCGATAATCAGATTGCTGTTCAATTACGAATGACAATCGCAAATTTTGTCATTTATGTTTTATGTTTTGAAATTTATGTTTTGAAAATTTATGTTTTGAAAATAATGTGGTTTTATATTCATTGATTATGAATATTATGAATATGAATATCAAAAATATGAATATCAAAAAAGACTAATGATGATAACTGCTGTTGATTGTAAAAATACATATATGATCTTACAAATTCGATGGTCAGAAGAAGCTTGGATAAGAATTAACAAACATTATTTTTGTTCAAACAGCGCCGCTAGCTGAGAGAATCTGTGATTACAGTAAATTTTTTACTTGATTTTCTAGGCCTATGAGAATTTTCTCATTCTAGAATTTTCACAGAGGCCTAGTAGATAGGCCTTTACCTACATACCATGTTTCATCAAAATCGGACTCTAGGTTGATTGTTGGTCTCCTTGTTAGTGTCAACAAAATCCGTCCAGTTGTTTTTGCGTGATGCCTTACCAACCATAGATATGATATGTATGATTTGGCTATACTAGCTTTACAAAGCACTTGTTTCTGTCTATGGACATATTACGAGTCGACAACATGTAACCAAGTGGTGTTATGACATGCTAATATGCTATGGTCAATTCTGCCCATAGTTACGCAAGAATAAAATTATTTTATAAAATTATATCTTTAATTTAAATTAATTAGTTAAATAAAGCAACATTTCGACAAAGGTTTTCTAATTTGCTTTGAATAAAGGATAGAGTCACATTATTATGTCCATTCCATACGTTTGTCTTCGGGGTTGCCCAACCGAGGAACTACACAATACAGAGGCCCCTGCTACGTATGGGTCTCCGCAGCAGATGTATGGCCACAACACCCCTGGTGACGAAAGTTCATTACCAAAAATGGATTCAATTAGCCCAACAGTAAAAAATTGGACCACTTCTGACTGGAAAAGGTTGTCTTCTCTGATGAGTCACGATTTCTGCTCCACAGAAATGATGGCCATTAGCGGGTGAGGCAAGAAACCTCCGAGAACAACCATCCTGCAACCATTGTTGGATGAATCCAGGCTGGTGGCAGCAGCGTAATGGTGTGGGGAGTGTTCTCATGGCATTGTCTGGGCCCACTGATAGCTGTGGAAGGCACTCTCAACTGGATCGGTTATTTATCAATAATTGCAGATCAAGTACATCCGTAGATGGCGACTGTCTTCCCAGAGGGGGATGGCACGGTCCAGCAAGACAATGCAAAGTGTCATACAGATGCAATTGTTCGGTGGTGGTTTGAAGAACACAACCAAGAGTTCCAAGTACTACCCTGGCCTCCTAATTCCCCAGACCTCAACCTAATCCATTTAAGACCCTTCTATCATTTTTAACAAATACAAGGTCAAGTCAATGAATTATGACCACCTAACTAATAACAGGCGACGGAGCATAGATTCAATGAGTGCTTGGAAGGTGGCAACGGCAATCAGTATCCATGAGAACATCATGTAACTCATGAAGTGTCAAACCAGTGATTCCCATAGATTCTTTTAAGGTTTAACGGTAAGAATTCCAAAAGTGGGCTCCTTAAAAACAAACATGTCATGAAATTTAAAATTTTTATTATAATTTGATTATACTAATGGAGTATTAAAATTCCAAAAATATTTTTAAAAAATTTCCATTTGTTAAAAAGTATTTACAGTTTTAAATACACTTTTTGGTACTTTTTGTTTATAAAGTTATATCTCAAGCTAATTTTTTCATATCTCTTTGAAATTTGAAAGATAATAAATAAAACATATGTTGTATAACAATAAATAAAACATAAAAGAATGAAATAAAATTTTGTTCTGTAAAATTTTTTTTTAAAAAATGAATAATTTTTAATATTCTCAAAAATGTTATTCAGACATTTGCACAGCGGGAAATCAATTTTTCTATGCCCTCTTCAGATAAAGATACCAGTGAAGACAGCCACTGCTGAACATTGTTTTTTACGTCGCCTTCGCTGTCTAAGCGCTTTCCTCCAAAATGACGCTTCAATTTCAATAACAAGTGGTAGTCAGAAGGTGCGAGGTCGGAGCTATACAGAGGGTGATCGAAGTGCTCCCATCTGAATTCTTGAATAAGGTTTTGAGTGAACCAGCAGACTGGGGACGTGCGAAGTCCTAAAAAACTGCAATGCCTTGACTGAATAGTCCACGCCTTTTGTTTTGAATTGTTTTCTCAGTGAGTCACAGTTCACTTTCTTTGCCGGCAGCATCTTTCTATGAAAAGGCCATAGAAAAGATGGTTTTTCCTGCTATGACAAATGTTTGAACAAACGGTGGCATCTATGCAAAAAAGTCCCTATTTTCTTGATTAAAAAATGCTTATTCGTGTAAAAATAATTTTTTTTGAAACACAGTTTTATGTTTTTTTCCAAAACGGTAGTTACTTTTGGAATACACCTCGTAATGATAATTCCTTATGTGACAAGGCACTTTCTTTACGCCATTTTTATGAAAGTATAAGATGGAGGCTTCTTGATTAATAGTTATAGATTATCTATCATATGGTTATTGTACAAAGCAAAAGCTTTCGGTGGCCAAAACAGGGAGTCACGAGTTCTAGGCCTTACAAAAGATCTTCTGGAACAGTATTTTTCAGCCGGAACAGTGCTCCCCACTTTGGGGAAATGTTAGCTAGACTGGTCGAACCAAAGAGGATCGAGCGAGGAATTTTCAGATGAAAGAGAGGGAACCGAGGAGCATTGGAAAAAACAAAAGGGGAGAAGCGGATGATTCCTTAGCTCCATGGAGGTCTAATTATGGCGTGTACGAAGCAAGAAATTATTTAGATACGAGCTGTTTGGTGTTGGGAACAGAAGCAATGTATATCGGCAACGTGAATGGTGTTTTCACAGTTACAGAGAAGGAAACGCGACGTTAAACCCAGTGCAGGCCATTTTGTCTGGTAATGGAACTGAATTTCAGAATTGTGATTATGCTGTTTTTAGGAGCTTTAATGATATTCCCGATTCTTATTTTCCTGTGGTATAAGAAAATCAAAAGCTGTATTCTGATGGAGGGATAAGTGCTTGCTCCCTCTCAAAGAACTCATTGGAAGCACCGACAAAGTGGTTCTCGAAGATATAGAAAGCCAGGAATGTTACGGTAACAAATTTTTGATTGTTTCTGAGTCAGAGGCTACTGTTTCGTGGTGTCCAGCTCATTCTATCCTAATAAAGTCTACTGTTATCAAATTTCTGGAGTGAAAGTAAGTTCTGAAAACTTTTTTGATGCTGAAATTGAAATTTATGGATAACCATTGTATGGCGTATTTTCTTAAGGCATAAGTGCCTTTTTATCTGATGGAACGGGACGATTTTTCTAAATAGCTTCCTTTATATAAACGAATTTTTGCTCGTTGTAATAAGCTCAATAGATAGAAATTTCAAGCCCATTTTGCTGTAATAATTTTGCTTGGACTCTCAGAATTTTAATTGTGCTCATTAAATTGAAAATTGTGATTGCATTCGTCCTAAGCAATTTTGCTTGTATTCTCTAATTTATATGTTAACATCTAACGGTTATGTCCTTAGTTGTAAAGTTATTAAGGGCTTTTGTGTATTGAATACTCCAAATTTAATATTTAAACGTTTTAGCTCCTGTCTATGGCTCAATTGTATTTGAATTCATCTTGGATATTTATTTTTATCATAAAGGAATATCAGCCTGAATTGCATATTGTGGCCATATTATGAGAGGATATAGCAATGAAACAAATAAAAGTACTTTCTTGAAAACTAATTTAATTCTCCCTAATATATCCCTGAACTTGTCCCATCATGTCAGCAGCCCCTCAAAATCAGAAGCATAAATTTTTTTGGGCTGCTCTCTGAGCAAAACAGTGATTTTCCTTTGTACAGCTTCATTGCCGGGAAAGTGAAGCTCAGTCTTCTGGGATCACTAGGGCCAATTGTTTATGACATTACAGCAGCGTTAGTAAACTGTAAATGCTGACTCCAAGTGTAACATTCGGTATCAGGTCAGTTGTTCCTCGAGGGTCAATTCGTCGAACATCAGTTCATCAAAGTCAGTTCATCGAACGTCATTTCGTCAAAGGTGTCAATTGGTCGGGTGGTTAATTCATCAGAGGTCAATTAACTGAACATCAATTCGTCAGGTGTTTCAGCTGGTCGAGATAATAAATAAACAGTTGAAAAAGCTTAATTAAAACTTATTGACGAAAATCAATAAAACTCGTTACTGTTAAAATTTAAGTTTAAAATACAGCTTTTGCATATAATAATCAACAAACAATAAACCAGAAATAAAACCAGAGAAAATACGATAGGCACGAAAGTACAAACAAAACCTGTTCTCACGTGTTTTGTCTTGCAATATATCAATACATTAATCTTCAACAGTTGTTAATAGATGATGAATTCAAAATGAAACATCGAAGATTCAAGAACATCGAAAAATTCAATACATGGTCTACAATCGAAAGAACATTGAAAAAATTGATACCTGGGCTACCTTTGATACTATCGCCCAGCATTACCGCATAAATTTAATTTACCTTACAGCAAATTTAATTTAAAGTAGCGCTCCAAAAATAGTACACTTTCATGTTCTTTGCTATAATACTTTCAAAAAATAAGAACATATAACTAAACTTTGTATACTTATTATCTATATAAATATACAAAAGAAAAACTAGAAATAAGGTCACTATTATTTGTATTTGCGAGGACACTATTAATCTGCCAAAATACAAAAATCAAAAAATATTACACACGCATAAAGAAATCCCAAAAATTAAGTAAATACAATGAAAAAAAAGAGTTAGCAGACCAATATTTTGTTGCAAAACCTTTTGCATCAATAACAGCTTTGTAGCGGGCTGGCATTGAATCAATTAGTTTAGTGATTTTGGCCACTGGAATGTTTTCTCAATCTTTTCATAAAATTTCAAATTTTTCCAGTGAATTTCGTGCTTTCTGTGACTTGCAGCTGCAGTCTAATTCTTCCCACATATGCTCAATAGGATTTCGTACCTTCTTTGACTTGAACCAGTCTTTGACCACACAAGCGGTATGTTTGGAATCATTGTCTTGCTGATAAATCCATCCGCGAGGCATATTTGCTTTGGCAAAAGGAAGCATATATTGCTCTAAGATATTCTTATATACTATTTTGTCCATTATTCCATCGATCTTTATCAGCGGGCCTACCCCTTTATGACTGAAACAACCCCAAACCATAGTTGATCCTCCACCATGTTTAACGGTTGATAATTGGTATTTTGGATCAAATCTATGGTTTGCTGGACGGCGTACGTACTGGATACCGTCAGATCCGAATAGTAAAAACTTCGATTCATCACTAAAAAGCACTTTATTTCATTTTTTGGATGTACACTTCAAATGATCTTTGGCAAATTTGAGGTGGGCTATCCGGTTCTTCTTGGAGATCAAAGTTTTTTCACGGGACATCTGCCAAACAAATCTGCATCCCTCAGACATCTTTTCGTGGTACTCACATTAACGTTAACATTATGGAAGGTTGCCATTTTGTTTTTAAGGTCAACTGCAGTTTTCTTCGGGTCAGCCTTAGACAGCCGTATCAAGACTTTATCTTCTCGTGGAGTTGTGGATTTTGGTCGGCCAACCCTGGCTTACGAGTTACATATCCTTGCATGCGAAAACGCTGAAAAATACTTGCCACCATGGAATTTGGAACTTGAAATTGCTCCGATACTGAGGTGTACGAGTTGCCATTGTTGATTGCTCTATAATGTGCTTTTTTATTGAAGATGGCAGACGAACTCGAAGCGACATGTTAAATATTGTCAGCAACAGCAAAATGTCAACATCAATATAGAGAATATGAGAAAAATCTACATAAAACTCAGTGTGTACTATTTTATGAACTCACCTCTATCAATAATGGATGAGTCTTCAAGTACTAATTAACTCTAAAGAGTTCGAATTTCTTTCAATATTCAAATGTTTATGCAGTCTATATATTATTACAAATTCTTTAATTAAAATTCAATACTTTAGAAGTTATAACGATAAAACATAAAGTGTACTATTTTTTGAGCGCTACTGTACCTTACGTGAAATGTTGTGTTAAACTTAGGAAATCGGGCATATGGTATTTGTCAAAAAACACAGTGAAAAGTGCATACAGAGGATTGCAGGGTAATGAAAATAGATTTATTGAATATATGTAACAATAACAACATCGATTTAGAATCGATTAATGGTGTGAAATAATTTATTCAAATTTATGTAAAATTGCGTTGTCAACAGGTTTCAAAGAACTTATTACACAACGGTTCGCCAGCATATAGAACTTTCCTGAAGGCTGTAGAAACGCCCAGAATGCTTTGCATCAGGCTTTAAAAGCACCGTTCACGGGACAGAGCTCAGTATTCGTGTTGTTTTGAGCCATAGGACATGGTAAGCCAATAGAAACGTGTATACGGCAAAAAATTATACAGCAGTTCTAGAATAACGAATCCCAGCGATCTCTTGCCCATGAATTATCAGTTCCACTCTCTACTGTTAATGGGATCATCAAGCGTTTCAGAGAAATCGGGAAAACAGAACCAGGGACTGCACCAGGTAACCATCGATTACTGAATGTTAGGGACCTACGAGTATTTCGACGTTACATTGTGAAAAACAGGCATGCTCCGATAAGTGAAATGATTGTTTGGGCTCGAAACATTTTCATATACCCATATCAGAAAGCAACTATTGGTTATACGCTACAAAGAGGAAGCCATTTATGAGCACTGTAGCTAAGCGTCACCGGGTAGCAGGGTCGAAACCCATCTAAAGTGGACCCTTGCCCAGTGGAATAGTGTTCCGTGGTCCGACGAGTCTACCTTTGCAGTGATGTATGGCAACAACGATCTCAAGGTGCTAAAGACCAAGCACGAAAGTAATCATCCCGACTGTTACCAGAGGAAAGTTCAGAAGCCTGCATCACTGATGGTGTGGGGCTGCATGAATGCAGCCGGGACAGGATCGCTTTACTTTTGCGAGGACACTATTAACTCTGCTGCCTATATAAACATTCTTCAACAGCATCTGCGTCCATCCCGCCAAATTTTGTTCAATAGAGGACCAAGCATCTTTCAGCAGGACAACGCGAAGCCTCAGGGTGCTTGACTGGCCTGCCTGCAGCCCAGATCCGTAACCCATTGAACACTGCAGCAGGAAAAGTCAGACAGCGGAAGCCTCGAACACTGCAGCAGTTGCGGGCGTGTATTTTCGAAGAGTGGGACAAAAATCCAGTAGAAACAACGCAGAAGTTTGTGTCCAGCATGAATCAAAGACTTCGGAGCGTCATTCGTTGGAAAGTTGACGCCACTCAGTAGTAATGTGCAGTAAATGGTATGATGTACGAAGTTCATTGCAACGTGTTGAAAACGGAACATTACAAAAAGTCGCTTATTTAACTTTCTCGTTTGTTTTTATGTTAAAACAAGCTTACCGGGCCCCGCCCAGCCGGGGTCGTAACCAAGCCGCAAGGATTATTTATGATGTTAGGCATCAATGACGTCCTTAAATACAGTGTATTTGATAAAAGTTCCTTTGTTGTCTTCCAGTTGAGGATCAGAGATCACAACTTTTACATGCTGTTCGGAGGTACAGCGTGAGAGTGCTACATACATGTGGCCATGAGTAAATACTTCATGGCACAGATAGATTCCCAAACGCTGGACCGATTGCCCTTGTGCTTTACTGATTGTCATGGCCAAGCAACTTGGACTGGGAACTGTCGACGTTTTCCATGAAAGGCATGCGCCCGTCTTCACTGATGTCTGATACGGGGAATGAATACGCGTTCTTCCTTTCGTGCTCCAGTGAGAATCTTAGCGTCAATACAATTTCTAGTTAGCCGACATACTTTTAGGCGAGTACCATTGCACAAACCCTGCTCTCCATTTATGTTTCGAATTAGGATGATTGGTGCAGAAACACACAATGTCAGTAGATGCAGAGGCATGCCTGTTGGATTCATTCCATTGAGCAGTTCTTGTTGATAGAGTGTCTCATCTAGTCCTTCATGGACACTATCAATGTAATGATAGACATACTGTACACCCGGAAGCTTCCGCATGACCTCATCATTGATCTTATTTACATCTACTTTCAATGGAGCAAGAATGGTTCGGTCACAGAAATAATCATCTTCTGAAAGTCTCTGCTCCTTGTCACCGTATACATGCTGAATGACTGTTTGTTGATTTGTTTGACCCTCAGCAGGCGTCAGTACAAACTTTTTCGGAAGGCGGAAGTAGTTTGGACCCAGAGATTCATTCACTGAATGCCGTCCTTCACCAATTTCGAGCAGAAAACTTGCAAACTCTTGCGTGTTTTTTGCACTTGTGGCATCAGTTGCTTCAGCCATTCACAGACGCATGTTGATGGTTAGTTTGAGTTGCTTGAAGTGGCACCAAAGTGCTGAACGTTTCAAGCACGAACCAACAATTTGTACATCAGATGCTCGAGGAACAACAGGAAGAACTTGCCGAAAGTCCCCTGTTAGCAACAATACTTTGCCTCCAAATGGTTGTTCTTTGTCCATTATGTCTTGCAGACTTCTGTCGATAGCTTCAAGGTCATAGCGGTGTGACATTGGTGCTTCGTCCCATACTATTAGATCTGTATGTTGAATCAAATATGCTAAATGGGACTGCTTTTTGAGGGCACATGTGGAAGCTTGAACCGTCAGTGCACCGTTCGTCCACCCATCAGAAGTAGTGCTGCATTTCCACTGGATGCAACGGCAAGTGCAATCTTGTGTCTCAATTGAACTGCTGTAAGAATCTGCTCCAGTACAAAAGACCGCCCTGTCCCTCCAGGTCTATCCAAGGAGAAGCATTGAACAGACCTAATATTATCTTCTACAGCTTTGACAATTTCTTGAAACACTGCAGGTTGGTCATCATTCATGAGAGGTCTCTTCTCTGCAATATGTTGGAGCTCCTCACGATCATACGACTCTTCATGCATTAAAATTCTGTTGACCCCTTGTTCCACATTGATATTCATGAACTCATTCAACTGTGGGAGTGATGGATAGTTTGCAAGTGATTTGTTATTGCTGAGCAGACACATGTTCACATCACGTAGTGTCTCGAAGAGCACCATCCGATTACTGATGTCAGCGTTAAGTCTTCGACAATAATCTACAGACATTGCAGCCATATTTGCATCCCCTCTCATCATTTGGCTGACAGTATACCAATATGGTTGCCAAAAGTTGCCGAGGTTGTTGAGGCATTTGAAATTCTGAGGCCTCTGTCATGCAGCGATACCATTCTGTGTCATCTTCAACATAACCCAGCATTCTAGCTGATTCCTTGTAAGACTCATAGAACACTCTATTTACTGTACGGATGTTACGAAAACTATGAGGGCCATTGACGTAGTAGAGAAGCAGGTGCAAGTGATAACGCTCAGTATCCATTGGCGAGCATGACACCAATCGACCAATGGTCTTGTCACCTCCTCTTTGGCGACGACACCACTTCTTGCCCTTCCACATAAACTGCAGAGGAACCTCATGTTAGAATAAGGAAGCCGCCAATTCATCCTCACAGCAGAGCTCGAAAAACCTTGTCAACCTGGTGTGCTAGAATCGCTGCCAAACTTCCTCCCGACTTTCGTCGGAACGGAAAAAAACAAACTGGCCATTTTCCAGATGCACTGGAAGACGTACTAGAGAATGACACTTCTCCTGCGTTGGGTATTCAAAGATACGCCAACATGCTTCCACATTCGAAATGTACCTGGCATCCACAAATTCCTTGATTTCATCGCAGTGGCGTTCAATTGCTGCTCATGGTCGATCAGATCCCTTGTAAACATACTTGTAATGGTATTTGATTGAAGACACTGCTGAACAAATTTCCACATTGATGTCACAGTTGTACTTGAGGAGGAGATATGGGTTGTACCCAACTACCCATCGATTATCCAGGTCTGCTCTTCCACGCTGAACAGTGCGTACATCATCACCGCGCCTCATTTGTGGATAACCATTTTCGTCTATTCGTGTTAGGAACACTTCTTGAAATCTCTTGGAGCACTTGCCTTCCTTCATGCAACGTGCCTTCGGGCTCACCTGTCCACATGGTCCAGGTATCAAGTGCTGTGCCATAGTCTCATACAGTTCTGGGTGTGTGAGTTTGTCAGGAACCTCAGCTGATACAAACTTGTCATATTCTGCAGTTCAGTTTGGACTAAACTCTTTTTGCATCATGATGGATACGTGGTGGACCTCGCTTCTGGTACTCGACCACATACATGAATGCTAGTTTCTCTCCAAAGATATTATTGTCAATGATATCTGTCATGATTGCCTTCAACTTCATGCGGAAGACTCGCGCTATCAAGTCGGGGCGATCTGAGGCAGTCTGACCTGGCAAAAGATTTTCGATGATCTCTGTCCACTTTGGATTACATGTGACAGTGATTTAAAAGGTCGGGCTTACCGAACATCCGCACATTTGCCATGGAGTCATAGTAGTTTTGTTTCATGTACCTCTCACTTCCTGTAAAGTTTGCTAGAATGATTACCCGGCATCCAATGACATCCAAATTGTAGTCAGACCAAGCCATATCTTCAAGACCAGCAAGTATTTCCACAAGATCATTCTTTTGTTTGCTGTTCACAAAACGTAATCTTTCTGCTTCAATCTTAGCATATTGGTCTACAACGTACTGCTGCAGCAATCGTCCACCATGCAGGATAGGTGAGTTATCGTCCCTGGGATAAAAACGATATGCATAGAACTCCCGTGCAGGAACGTTGGCGATGCCAAAGCGTGTACGGCCATTGGAATAAGGCACTCTTGTACACCAACCAAGTTCCCCACGAGGAAACAACAAAGGGTACTAAAGGGGATCATACTGTGCCCATGTTTCAAATATGCACATCAATCCTGTTCCTCGTCTATGGGGGATCAAATCACGACCGCAAGTGGCCTGATTGTCATCTACTATGAGTGCAGCCACCTCGTTTGAAATAAGACAATTGTATCTTCGTAAATCAGTTCTGACAGACTCGAAGATCCGCAGCCGCAAGTTTTCATTTGTGCCAATTTCCAATCCAATTGATTTACTTTGTATAGAATTTGTTCAGTTATAGTCACTATGTTGTGATCCAGACCATCCATGATGGAGGACCTAGTATGTGCTGCAATGTCTAATTCAGTGTCGTAGATATAAATCTGTGCAAATGAAGGTCTTCCCTCCTGTGGAGGAAGTAGTGAACCAATACTATGACACATGGTACCTTGTACCCGGTAGGTGTAGATGCCATCTCTCCCATTTGCTAAGTCTTCATCAAGCAGCAAGTTCTTAGAGATGGAAGCTTCTGGAGATGTGAATGCAAATACCATATTGTATGCACGTATCTTGTCAAAGAAAACGTGATCCTGAAATAAATTCTTAAGATATTCTGGTGGAGACTCAAATGCAGGAAGACCTACTGCATCTTTCTGACAACAGCATGGTGGGGTTTCCATCTTCCACTTGTAACAATTACAGTGTTCACATTGATCATTCATTGGTCCACGCATGTGGCGATAGTTCACCACATCCTTTCCCAAAACAGAAGTTCGATCGAAATCTTCTTGGTTTGCAATCGCACTGCACATTGTCCTGGTTTGGTGTTGGTAACGTTGGTTTATTTCACGGACTCTTCGTGATATTTTCTTTTCTGTTCGTTGAGATTCGTTCATGAATGCACGGCAATTTGCCTCACGCTTTCTGCCATTTTCCCGTATTCTTTCTCTTTCAGTTTCAGTCATTGAGGCTCTTCGTTGTGCCTCATGAATTCTCTTATGCACTCGTACTCTTTCCTTTTCTGTCTTCGTCATTGATACTCTTCACGTAATATTTTCTCGTTGCAGATTTCTTTCTTCGTTATTGCTGGCAAAATGTCTTCTAGTTCCTGGTTCTGATGTCCTGCATGTTGCGTGCCTTCCTCATTCTAGCACCTTTGATCTTCAGTCTTGCATCTTCTTTTCTTTGGAGGCATTTCCTAAAATTCTTAATTCTTAAAATCAAACAATGATAAAATTGCAAATGTAATGCAAATGCGATAAAATTCGTAAATGCAAATTTAATGCAAATTTAATGCAAATTTAATTTATTACACTGTTTTCGAAATTCATTTTGCTACAGAAATAGAATCTGATAAACTCTTAAAATGATATCTAAAAGAAACACGTGGCCACAATGAACACGTGGTTGAAATAAACGCTTTTAATTTAAATTTATAAATTCTAATAAAAAAATTTAAAACACTTACAATTTCCAATCTCCCTCCACATATCAAATACAAAAAAGCACAGCACATCAAATACACCTGAAATGACTAAAGAATTTTATGCAGTGATGTCAACAACAATAAAGACTGGATCGAGCCTTCTATGAGCGCGATAACACAGGCACATGTCTAAAGAATTGCCTGAAAAGTCCACACTTATCATCCTGCACCTATGTCTGATAGCCATTCAGTAAAGAAAATAATTCTGAACATTAAAAAAAGCTGAAAATTATAGGGACCTTCTTTGGCAGTAGAATTTCAACAGAAAGTTATTAAAATAAATATCTTAAATATATATTTAATCTTAGCCTACAAGAAAAGACATTTAGTCTTACTTCTTGTGAGCTAAGATTTAATGCAATGATATCAGCAACAATAAAGACTTCATTATTCTTTATTGTTGTTGGCATCATTAGTTTGAACGTGCGTCCGCAGTATTCATCGAGAACTATGCTCAACGAACGAAAAAATACTGATTCTTAAAATCCAAGATGGAAACAATGATGATTACATTGTTATCTGGACCAATGAATACCTTCATTGGCACACGCACACGGCGGATGCTAACTTTATTATATATGATTTCTTTTAGAAATGCAATCAGAAGAAAAAAAATGCCATTTGAGATAAAATATGTAAGCCTTTTTATATTATAACTACAGTATGCGGCAAAATAAACAGTACTGAAATTATAAAACGTTTATTATTTATGCGCATTTCAGTACGGTTTATTTTGTCGTATACCCTGCTTTTCATTCAAATGAATGAGAAGCGGATGAGTGAATAATAAAATCATTGACTTTATTGAAAAAAGTAATATTAATCATATTAAGATTTATAAATGTCCTTTATATTACGAGGGCGTTTGAAAAATTAATGCTCCCATGACTATCTTCTTTATTTGGTAACCGATTATGCAAATTCTATTTGTACCTGATGCTTACAATTGTTCTCTATGTAATACACTATTCACTTTTCGACATTGTTCTCATCCTTTTCCATGCATTGTACCAAAGCATGAGTAATCAGGTGAAGCCGTTGGAGAGGATTTCCTGGTTTGTTATTGGTATTGAATGCAAGCTTTCACCTCGTCGTCAGAATGCAACTCATAGCCCTTAAGGTGGAGCTTTTTTTATTGGAAAGTGGTGAAAGTTGCAAAGTGCAAAGTGTTTAATCTTTGAACTGTAGGTGCAGCAACGCCTCTGCTGGATGGCGACTCGTGTGTACGCAGGCATAATCATGCTGCATCAGAGGGTCCAAAGCTTCCATTCAATTCTGGTATCCATGGAAACTCTTTCAGACAGGTTCACCCGACTAGTCAGGCGTTGGTGCAATGCCTGGAAAGGGTGGGGACTAAGTCGAAAAGTGAATAGCGCATTACATAATTTTAATACTTGAATTAAGTGAAACTAGTTTGTATTTTAAGAATTGATCTTTGCAAGTGGATTACAAATCCAACAATGAGGAGACATGTATTACAATTCGCGGACTCCTTTTGATAAAATCTGCTGAAGAAAGTATATAAAAACAAACGTTTTTTATTGCTGACTAGAATTTCGTTTACAATTTGTACATTGCTCTTAGAAAAAGAAAACCCTTGCTAATGAAAAAATTTTTTAGTTACTTACTATTGTATAAGATGGAAAAATCTCTAAACTGTTGAAATAGTTTGTTTCAATCATACTCTCAGAATCATTACCCAGAAAGAATTCGAGCTGAAATAAAAGGAAATTTATTTTAATTATATTTGTAAAATATTTCAATCTACTTAAGAAAAAGTGAATTTTTAAACTTGCAACTATAAACCTGGACACTTACAATCGGAACACTACTTCCACATTGATTGATAATTAATTGAAGAATCTTGCGTTATAGGCGAAATACAGATTTGTTGTAAAATATTTTTAATATAAAAGTGTGTCCCCACTTCAAATACTGAAGTAATAATATCCTTTATATTTTTCGAGAATTATGATTTGAAGTGGCAGCAGATATTCTATATGAGGGAAATTGGACTGTAGCAGGGGTGATTTCTCAAAAGATTAAAGGTACTGTCTTTATTAGTGTTTCGTTTTGGGGAGAATGGAATGTGGAGGTTTTTCCCAGGAATTTCTTGGTAGGCTCTCTGACCCCTGAGGCTATAAGGGGGAGAGAGAGTCCGTTTTTCTTTGTTTTTCTACTTTTTTGGACTACTCTGCCCAGGTTGTGCTTATTTTGAATGTGGTTTTTTGGGTGTGAAACTTTCGAGTGTGGCTTTTATCGGGTGTGGTCCTTTCATGTGTGGTTTCTCAGGTATGGTTTTTATTAATTTTGAATTTGTATGTCATTTATTAATTAATGGGGTGAGCTTGGCTAGGGGTTCTCAGTACTGGCTTTCAAGGTAAAAGGGTCTTAAGTGTTTGGCTCACGCAAATACTATTACTACTATCCGCAATCGATACCTACTACGTCAGGAAAAGTTGATTGTGCTGGCCCATTACAATTTTTTTGCATAATTACAATTTTTTTTGTTTTTATGGTTACCGAATTTATTTCCAATACTCTTCACTTACATCTCTAATTAACAGCTTTGTTTCAAACTGCTCTGTTTGTATTTTAATCTTCAAATAATTTTAAAAAGTGTCATGATTAAGAATGTTGCATACTATAGAGTAGGCGCAGTGGAATGTATATTCAATGACATAAGGCGAAAATTGAAAAGAAAAATGTTTTTATTACGAACAAATAATAAATTGTAATAATTTATATAAACCTTAAATCTAGAGATTATTTGACCACACACTTTTTAGGCGTGAACTTCACTTCAAAACAAAAGCCTTCTAGGCCCAAACATTAAATGAAATAAACTAAGAACGCACTAATGGAAAACACTACACACTGCACACGTCGTGGTTAACAAAACCAGGGGTAAGAAACTATCTTAACCACTAAATTAAAGGTTGACGAGCAGTAATGCCACAGACAAGGAAAACACCACACTTTCACTGCGGAGACAATAAAAATCACCTGCTTGCACATATAAGCTTTATAGCTCTTCTTTCATACAATGGCGAAGGAGACTCTGTTGATCCTCTGCTCACTTTCGAGCTCTCAAAATATGATTCAAACACTTGGCTCGAAGAGACACAAATGTAAAATAAATACAAAACATGTAGTCATAATTATGAAGTTCTTAGTCGGGTTAGAATGTCACAGGTCAAAAGAAATTATGGCCGCTCACCAGGTTGAAACCAGAACGCAACTGAGAAAGTGTCCTACAAGAATAGAATATTCATTTTACGTGAAATGGGAACGAGGCAAATGAAGGTAAGTTCTCCCGATTCAATTCGTTGCGAAACCCAAGCAGTGAGGCTTAAATTAGAACGTGAAAGCCTAATCAATTAAAAGCGGAACACACTATTGCCTCCTCTTCACTAGTACAAAGCCCATGTTGTGCGTAACATAAGTCGACAGACCACATGGCCACAAACCTTGCACAAAAGAAGAGTAACGCAGCTCGTAAAACTGGAGCTCGGGAAAAGCTGCTAAAGCCTGCTGGGCGCACAAACCTAAGTAAAAATTAGCATTCACCAGGTAATTGACGCCAGTTCTCACAGTCCAACGCGGAAGCTCAGGAATTTGCACAGCTCCGGTCAAAAGAAGTATCTCAGCGATTGATCTGCCACGTAGACACGTCGAGGACTCCGTCGTAGCGGGGTTCTCGTTTTTCACCGCGTCCAACGGTGCACAGAGCTCGTTGCCCGGCGGATATATTATCGACGCAACCTTCGCTTGGCCGCATTCCTTGTTATCACTCGAAAACGCCATCACGCTGTCGTCCCTTGATATCACATTCATCGGGCTCCCCGATTCCTCTTTACGTCCCTTCACCACGACTCCTCTAAGACCAACTCCACGATGTTGGTTCTCAACGTCATCAACTCGAAATTCCCGCTCTCGCCTCTCATTCGTCCTTTGGCGCTGACGTTGTTGACGATGAGATCTACGTCGTCCCTCTTTCCTATCCGACGCATAGAAAATGCGAGTGGGAAAGAGCACGATTCTGTCACTGGAATTCATAATGGCATCGGAATTCCGTGACATCCTCGCCGCCTCCAACAGCAGAAATTCCTGCTTGTTGATGTTGTTGACCCCATGCGGCTTGTTGACGAGCGTTGTCTTCCTACTCCTTCCGATCTCTTCATCACCCCTATAAGCCGGATGTTTTCAGCGTTCTTTGAAGAATTTGGTAACAAGAACTTGTCACCGATGCAAATTAGCCTCCGGCTCCCAAGTTGGTTTGTCGTAACCGGTCCATTTAACCAGGAACTGACGTCGGGGTTTTTTCTCCTTGACATCTAACAGGGACTCTACCTTGTAGACATCCTGGTATAGCGGGTCCGTAATGGGACCAGGCGCACTTCTTGTAACACTCGGCTCGATGTAGCGCTTTAAAAAAAACAATGTAATACTTTATTCCTACATTTCCACCGGGCCGGAATTTCAAGCTTAGCGGACACCCTATTAATAACCCATTGGACTTTAAACGCCCAACATACTTCAGAAAGAGTTTTTTACCTATTTGCCTTCGCGTCAACAATCTTGAGGCTTTCACTAACACCTTATCCCCCACTTTTAACTTAAATATAGTGTGACGTTTATTATAGTGTTTAGCATACAGTTTATTGGACTTTTTTATTTTTCCTTGGGCGATTTTTAATAACCGCATTAGATGCGCAGTGAGGCCTGTTGGTGATGGCTTCTGTTCCTGAAATTTATTAACCGACGGGGGGATGATAATGCTTCTCCCGAGGTCCAAATAATACGGAGAAAAACCTGTAGCTTCAGATGCCGTGCTATTTATAGCAATCTCCGTAGTAGGCAAATAAACATCCCAGTCTGACTTATCGGGATTCAGGTAGTGCCGTAGAACCTGAATCATATTTTGATTGGAGTGCTCTGATTGCCCGTCGGTTTCAGGATGGTACGCCGATGCAAACTTCAATTTGTACCCAGGGTTTTGAAGATGTACTGCAAAAGTTTGGAGGTGAAACGCACATCACGATCGGAGATTATCACCGACGGGAAACCATGTAGCTTAAAGATGTGGTTGATCAACATCCTAGCCAACTCTTTGGCTCTGATGGTGGAACGGCACGGTAGAAGACGCACCCTCTTCGTAAGCTTGTCGGTTATGGGGCTGATGGCGTCGTAGCCTTGGCTCGTAACCGGAAGCGGAAGGACATAGTCAAGGCATATCGTATGCCATCAATTTGGGGGAACGTCCAATGACTGAAAGTCTCTATAAGGCGTTTGTCTGGGGACCTTATTTTTCTGACACTGCTGGCATTCTCTTACCGCCTTTTTTATGTCCGTGTGCAACCCTTGCCAGATGTAACAGTCTCTCACTTTTTTCAGCGTCTTAGCTGTTCAAGGATGGCCAGCTGTCGGATCGCAGTGTAAAGCTTAAAAGATGGCGTCTATGACAACTTTGACACAAGGTAACAGTACTCTGGATTTGCTGCCTGATCTCTTGTAAATAAGACCTCCTCTTGGAAATATGGCACTTGTATGTCCTGTAGGAGCTTTCTTGTTGTGGTACACTTATTACACTGTCTCTTTATTAGCTCCTCTAAAGCATTAACGCCGTGATGTACTGGATTGGCCGTCATTACCAGGGTTTCCTTAGCGATGTTTTCTTCAATCTCCTGCTCGATGTCCGCTTACTTTGGGGGCTCTTGCTCTTTCCTTTGGGGGCTCTTGCTCTTTCCATTTTCCCTCAGCAAATGCCTTTATGGACGTTTGCACTGCTACTGGAGCAATGTTAGCAACGACCTTCTTACTCCTGACCTTAAAAATCCCCATCGCCCTGTCCATTACTGCGGCAATGCAGTTTAATTTCCCTTGGCGAAGTTCCTGTTGCACGAAACTGGGAAAGGCGTTGACATATAGTTGAACTTTTTCTTTTTCCGGGACTGACTGCACCTGGCTGATTAAAGACTTAAAGCACTGGTTAAACAAAACTATGTCGTTCTTATAACGGGTTTTTTGTAAGCCCTTAATTATTTGTTTTTCTAGTTTGCTTTGCTCAGAACTTTTATTCTTTGCCATAGCTCCAAACCACGACGAACCAGCGCCAAAAAAACACACACACATACAGCAGCACACAGTAAACTTGTGTAGAACCGTCGCAAATGACACTTCTGCTTGAAGAAGGCTAAAACGAAGCACTTTTTTTTTAAACTAACACAGCACAAAAAAATAACTCTTTTTCTCACTTTTATTTTTTTCTTTCGGGGGCGGAAATTAGAGGGGACCAAAAGGTCTACAAGTATTTATGCATATAAAGAAGTGAAATTCAGTATGCATATTTCTCTAAGCAAGGTCAACATTACTGTAAAGAATGGACGAAATTGTCCCAATAGGGTCGGAGTTGTGGGGGTGGCAATCATTTGGTCTGAAGAAATTTATGCGAACATATAGGGTGTAAGATATCATTCGCTCGAAAATAATGAGAAAGGAAAGAAGATAGGGTAATTTTATATTTTCTAAATACAAGGTCCGAAAAAATCTATTTTAATTGAAAAAATGGGAGGATTAAAAAGTGCAGATGCAAGAATAAAAAATAATTGAAGATTGGTTTTGTTAGAAAATTTGGTTAACAGCAAAAAGGTCAACTTATGCTGAGTTGAGTGTGGTACACTGAGGCGCAAAAAGCAGCAGCAAAGAGAGTATCAACAGCTAAAGTCAAGGCCTGGTAGAACTTCGGGGAGAAATTAGAGGCAGACTGTGGTTCGACAAACAACGTATTCTGGCAGACCGTGTGCCGCCTCTGTGGAAAGAAGTCTCTTTCATCACAAACCATTAAGAGTTCAGATGGGAGACTTCTAAAAACGGAGGAGAGCGTATTGCATAGGCAGATAGAATACTTTGCATCTCTTCTTAATCCGGTGACAGCAACAACTGAGGCACATGGGGTGCACTTTGGAGCAGAGAATACTCATGGTAGTATCACTGGCAAAGGTGCAGGTGATGATGAAATCCGGTCCGAGGTGTTAAAGACCTTAAATAAGGATGGTATCCTGTTGCTGACTCGAGTGTGTCAGGTTGCTTGGATATCTGGACAGGCCCCTGAAGGATATCTGATTCGGGAAGAAGTCGAATACAAACTATCGGGGGAGCAGTGTGGTTTCCGACCTGGCCAAAGCACGACGGATAACATTTTTGCTCTAAGGCAAATCTTTGAGAAATCCTGGGAGTATGTAAAAGAGGTCTACGCTTGCTTTGTGGACCTTGAAAAAGCATATGACAGAGTTCCTCGGGAGAAGCTCTGGCAAGTGTTGCAAGAGTATGGAGTGGATGGGCAATTACTGGTTGCTATCATGTCTTTGTACGAAAGCTCTGAGATGTGTATTTGCTATCAAGTCAAAACCGTTAACCGTGGGTGTTAGACTCCGCCAAGGCTGCGTACTGTCGCCCCTCTTGTGCATTATCTTTATGGACTGGATAGACAGGGGCAGCCAAGGCGATGAGCGTTTTCGCGTGGGCGACTGCCTGGTGGAGAGGTTGCTCTTTGCTGACGACCTGGGGGGGGGGGGGGGGGCGATGTATTGTCCGCCCCCATAGTGCATCGGCTGCCACTCTTTCTCACTGGAGCCTGGATCCGATGTAAGCAGTGGGTGACAAGCTGCGGTCTGGACTACAATAGAGATAAATTTGGCTGCTTATATGTCCCTCCGTACAGAGCCTTGCGAGAAAGACCAGCAACAGTGCTTATAGGGAATAAAACAGTGCAGTGTACTGATTCCATTAAGTACCTTGGTTTTACACTGGATGCATGGGGAAGCTAAATAGGCTACATCTCCTATCTCTGCAAAAGAGGGCAACGATCGGGAATATTACAGAGAATATTTATATTTGCAGGAAAATATTAGGAATTTCTACCAGGGCACGCAAGGCTCTGCTGATCAGCATCATCAACCCCATTCTGCTGTACGGAGCGGAGATATGGGGCCAAAGGGCCATCAACACGCACTCAAGGAGGAGTCTCCAGACTGCCCAGCGACCATTTCTTTTGTCCCTGGCGAGAGCCTACTGCACGGTCTCCACGAAGGCCCTGCAAGTCATTAATGGCTGCCCACCTCTTCATCTTCTAGCAATCCTCCATCATAGATTCCAGGAACACTGCACTGGTGGCTTTCTGGAGTATGAGACCCCACCTGGATTCTCCTCCCAACCACCACCTTGAGAGGCCCGCAGCATCAAGGTTCTGTGTGAAGGCAACAGCAGCCCTGGCACGGACATTGAAATTTACACAGATGGGTCAAACATTGGCGGTAAGACAGGAGGAGCCTTTGTTGTACTGGAAGGCTTCACTGTGGCTCACCAACAGACCTTCAGCTTGGCACCTAATTGCTTAGTTTTTCAAGCAGAGGTGCAGGCCATTAGGGAAGCACTGACGTAGCTCAATCAGTCGAAAGTCGCGCCAGTGAGGTCGGTGTTGTCAGACTCGCTGGCGGCTCTTAGAGCAATTACGAGCAACAGAGGTTCCTCCGAGCAGACCATCGCTTCCAGGACTGCTTTACTGCAGGCAGTCGATTTACGCAGCATAACCCTACGATGGGTCAAATCACATGCACGCATCCGTGGCAACGAGCTTGCGGCGGTCAGCCATCTTAGGGGCTCTCTGTACAGAGAAGCATTTAACACATGGCAAAGGGAATGGGATAACTCCACGAAGGGGAGACCGGTTCACCAGTTTCTGCCGAGGATTTCGACCTATACAATTGGCTAGCACCCCCGAACAATTCAAATGATCACAGGCCATGGTCCCTTCTTGGTCTATTTAGCGCGGTTTAAGCTCGTTACAAATACGACACTTTGGCCATGTGGATCCGGGACCCATTTCCCGAGTCACCTCCTTGACGCCTGCACGCTCCCTGCAGTTCTAAACGCTTGGGCGAAGAACCAGGTATCGCATCAGCGACACAGCTAAACGCGTCCATTCGCATACATGGCTTATTTGAATGCATTAATTCCTAGAGATTTTGAAAAAGATTTTAGTGAAGGCAAGTCCAGCCACAACCTTTGATTGCCATGATAAGAGCGGTGTATAGTTTTTGCAGTTTAAACTGCTCCTAGGTCGTGAATTTCAGACTGGGGAAACGGTGTTTCATCGTGGCTTCTTTCAAGCCGTTGGTCCTCGTGACTCGGTCGGCAAGGGCCCCTGCAAGCAGGGACCCCAACCCAACAAGACCTTGTCCTCTTTGGGTTTTCTCGCACGAACCTTCAGCTTGCAATAGATCAGTTTGCAGCCGAATGTGAAGAAGTTGGGATGAAGATCAGTGTGGCTAAAACTGAGGTTCTGGTCCTTTCAAGACAGCCTGCTCAGTGCGCTCTCCATGTTAGGGGAGCCTCATTGAGACAGGTGGAGAAATTCAAAAGCCACGTCATAAGTTGTTGCCGCGCCATGTTCAATAGCGACTGGCTATCTGCATTAAACTATACGAACGATACCTGGAAATAAAAAGTGGATATACCTGGTCATTCTTGAGGAGGCATATGTTTATTTAAGCGACTGCTATAAGAGCAAGCCATTTCTTACCGCCCAAGGGGATCTGAAGACGTCAGAAAAGGGTACCGTGAATGCGACGAAACGTTTTCAAATAGTTCATGAAAGTGGTGGGATACAGCTATAACGGCAAGTTAACTTTACACCGAGGTGAGTCAAAGGCCAAAGTCAACGCGATGTACTATCAGATTAAGGTTCTAAACCCCATATTTACTCGTGACATCCCTGTGTATACAGTACAGATATAAACAAAGTATGACTGCACCAAGACATGCAAGTATATACCAGAATCCGCTCCATTCCATTTAGCGATATACCCATCAAGTCGCCGGAAGCATCGCCGCTTGATGTTTGTGGCTTGGCCCATTTAAATGAGCCCTCGGAATGAGACGTCTGCGAACAGTGGAGGATCTTAGGAAAGCGTGTCAACAGGAGTGGTTATGAATCGATCTTGGTGTTTTGCGAGCACAAATTTTATCTGTACGTAGCCCGGGACAAACACAAACCAAGTAGAAAGTCTACGCCCTAGCCCTCTCGGCCGCCTGGCCGGCTAAAAAAAAAAAAGTTGAACTTAGGGCTTCCGCTACTTTCCTATACCTTCCTCGGGAGGCCTAATTTCTTGTTAACCTCGCAATCAGACTTTGTTGTCCTGAGCAGTCAGTGAATTTTTAATTTTTTTTTGTTTAACATTTTTATAATTTAGGAATTAAGCATAATATAATTAGATAAAAATAATTATTTTTTAGAGACTTCAGGTGTAAAAAATATAGTTTTACATAACAAGTTTTACATAATAAAATTATTATTTCCATGCAAATTATAAAATTTTTTAGAATAAATGAAAATTCCTTTGTAATATAAACAATTAAGACGATGAAGTTTTTTCTTTGAAAGAGGACAGAAAACGAACAAGTTCATTGCAAGCAAGTTCAATAAAAGGGACTCATCAAATTGAATCCTCCAATGATTTTACAACACACCTAACAAATGCTATCATTTTAAATGCACAATGGGTGGGTACATCAGTTTTAGTGAAGGTCTTTGTTGCAAGTTGGATTTACAAGCTTATCTTTCTGATCTAGAGCTAGTTACTTGAGATAAACGAAGGGTGATCAAAAAAGGGTGTCCCGTAATTTTTTTTCTCTAAAATCGAGACTGTAAAAAATAAACACATGTACTTTTGATATAACAATTCAACTTTTATTTTTCTACATAATCTACAAGCTGATTGAGGCAATGATCCCAGCGATGGACAAGTTTCTCCCACACTCTGCCGATGTCCAGTTGAGTGTGGAACCAGTTGCAAACTGCTGATTTTACCTCATCATCGTCACAGAAATGTTGACCAGCCAGTGACGTCTTCAACGGTCCGAAGAAAGGTTAGTCACTGGGTAAAAGGTCCAGGCTGAATGGACGATGAAGCACTATTTTCCCAGTTCCATTGCTGCAACAAGTCAGTGACCCGTTTTGCTGTGTGGGGACGAGTGTTGTCGTAGTGCAGAACGATTTCCTCCATTGCCAAGTCAGGACTTTTCTTGTGTAGGGCTGCTTGAAGATTCCTCAACGTGCCTCTATAGCAACAGTGGCATGCGGTGGAAAAAACTCAAGCAGTATCGGACCACGGCAATCCCAAAAACATGTGAACATGACCTTGCCTACTGATGGCACAATTTTGAACTTTTTCATTGTAGGAGATTAGTATGTTCGGATTTCTTATGGGGTGCACATTTTATGCCACATTTTGCTTTTCCACACAAAATGAATGAAATATGTGGATTTCCACAGGCGGTGTTTCGAAACCGCCGATTGCATCTTGTTTTCAGGCGTGAAATAGAGGACCCATGATTTATCGCCATGATTCAATCCTAAAAATCCTGACCCTCCTGGTATCGGGTGAGATGCAACAAACAAGCATAAACGAATACCTTGATGTTTGGCCATCAACTGTCGTGGCACCCAGCTGTCTGGTACTTTGTGAAAGCTGAGAACTTTGTGAACAATGTCGTATGCTATACCATATTAAATGTCCAACATTTTAGCAATTTTTATTACGGTAATCCGCCATGTCTGCAGTAGCAATGTTCTCATATCTGTTATTATTTTCAAGAATAAAAAACGCGACATTATATTTTGATCACCCCTCGTAAATGGTTATCTGTATCCAGATATCATCTAACCCCAAGTTGTGGGAAACACATTTGCCCTACTCCTATGGATTATTCCAGTGTTGCATGCTAGATGAGAACTGATTTATCAGATTTTTACTCGCCTTACTACTTTCCCTTAAGTATAAATGTCATCTACATGATTGAAATTGCTGTTCATTCAGACCATACTGATTTGCACTTGTTTATGCTGGGAAAAACTGTATTGAAATATATTTATATAAGAAACAACTATAGAGTATAGTCGACCTTTTTCTCAGCCTATATCATTAATACAAAGAATAAACTATTTCAAGATGCACATCCCGTATCAGCCGAGCAAAGACGCAATTTTACATTCTATTTAAGTTAGAGGGGTGATGGTTTACCTCTGTTTATTGGGTCAGTGTTTCAGAGAGGCAACAGTATTGGGACTGTCATTAGAGATCTGTTTCGCTTTCCAACATCGTTACTGAAATTTATAGGCTAAATTCTAAGCCGACATGCTCCAGAGGGTGGTATGTATGTTGCTAATGAAGCTATGGATGGCCAAAATCTCAAAGAATCACTGCCATTGCGAATGAAAGAGGCCAACAGCAGTGCATTTCATGAAAGAGGAGTTAGAATTCAGCGGGGTAGAGGCCATGTTAAAAGACGAATTTCTTCAAAAACGAGCCATTCGAATGCAAACTGACCTACAGGCAACTTCTTGGCTGCATTTCTGATAAATAGATAGACTCAAAGAGGAGGAAAACAACGACCAAAGAATCGAAAAAATCGCAGAAGAAGAAAACAATGAAAGTGTCACATGTAATGGCTAAATTAGGAGTAGCGCAGTGGAAATAAAGTAACATGCAACAGCGCACTGAATAGGATAAATAAATGATAAAGTTTATTGTAAAATTATGAACAAAAGTAAAAATGACTATGAAGGAACCAAGTGAGTCCCTTTAAGCAAAAATAATCACCACTGTTCACAAATATGAACAACAATCAAGCAAGGATAAAACGGCAAATTAGTTGGCATTTACCTGCACCTCAGTGCGAAACAATCCCAAAATAAATGATTAATCTTAAACTTAATTCAAACCTTCAAGGCACACTAGCCTAAAAGTAAATTACATCAAAGACTCAAACACCAGCCCTTACATTAAAATTCAGCAAGTAACCAAAACCAAGCTTACAAGCTAAACAAATGAATACAACAATTAATGTCTAAACGACCAAAACTGTAATTACTAAGTTCACATAAGGTAAACAATTAGCTTATTAATTAATTAACTAAAAAGCTTAACACAAGACACTGATATAGGTCAAAATAGAAATAGCAATTTGACTGGGTCGGTCTCTAAAACACCTAAAAAGCGACCAACCTCCAACTTATTCGTTTTAAGCAAACAGTAAACAATATGCCAGGCAAATGCTTAAACAAATGACGTCTAATAGAAATCAATTGAACAATTACAAAAATTTACAGTACTCATGCACATAAATTTCGCAGCTACCACAAGAGCATACAAAAACACAAAGCGGCGCACTCGCGAACTAAATGTTCCAATTGCGAGAGCTAAAATTAGTTAAATAAATTTCCTCACAAAAAGTCACTATTGGGAAAAGTTCTATAGTCAGGGGGAGTCCATTAAATATAGAATTACAATCAGTTCAGTCACAAATAAATACAATTTGTAGGATTCTTTTTTTTCCCTTCCTCTTGATTGAGAGTCAGCTTTACAAAGAATTTGCACAAGTACAAAAATAACAAGCTTTTAAGTTCGCTTTTTACAGCTCAAAGATTCAAAGTCACAAGAGGCCTATAAGAAAGGATATGGACATTAAACGACAAAACAATTTATGTTGAAACGGTAACATTAAATACACATGTTAGGAAGAACGGGGAATTGCGTGACTTGTCACAAATATAATTTCTTCGTGAGCTGGAAGATACTTCACTTATATTTAATTATGACGAAACCAAAATGGTTCGTAAAATAGGCTCGCATACCGCCGGGCCAAAGACCACACACCTGAGTACACTTATACACGTCACGGCGACTTAGCTCTGGAAAGGTTTTCTTAATTAATACGGCCGCACAGCCTACGGTAAAGAACACACTCACCAAGCCAAATCCCTGGTCGGCGACTGAAACACTCGGCGCACGGGGAAGCGAGCCGAACACCGGCGACGGGCACTTTTCACGTTGCGGACTCTCACTTTTTGCGTCGGTACAAATCTCCGCCAACTGAGCTTCTCCGCACGGCAAGGTATTGCACAACGAAGCACACGCCGTCTCCGCAGACGTCTCCGTTGCAGCAGCTTGAGGACGAGCCTTCCCCTTCGGCGTGTCGATCACCAAACAGTCCCGAAGCCTTCTATCGTTCGCGGCCAGAAGCTTCTTGTTCTTCCATCGTCCATCGGTCGTCGCCAATTTTCGTCTACTTCTCCGTCTCTGCTCTCCCTTCGAGCCCGCACTCGATAGCCTTGCTCCTCCCTCATTGGTTCCTGCGTCGTGATGTTGTATATGACGCTGCCGACGTCGATTCCGTTTTCGCTCCGAATTGTAAAATATTCTAGTGCGAAAACGATCGACTATGTCACTGGAATCATAAAAATTCCGTGACAGAAAGTTATCCCAAAATTACACTCTAAGGTAACTTTAAACAGACGTCCTTTAGAGTCTATTTTTGCCTAATACATACACAACTATTTCATCCTTAATACATCAACTGATCACTGAATGCCTTAACTGTGATTTAGACATTTTCTTTATTCCCCAAACGAGAGGTCATCAGGAAAAAGGTGATGCCGTAGGATACCAACTAAAAGCCTTCTTCAGTCCAAATAGCACCATTGAATGATTTTTGCCAGTACTAGGCCTGGCTGATTTTTACATAACTATGATCAAATTGCATTAAATTTAAAAGTTGTCATCAATAAAGGTAATGGCCTAATTCCAACTATTGATAAAACAGGTCCTGTAAAACTTTACTTATGCTCACTATTCTCACTAGTGGACTGTGACCTGGATGACAAGTTACTTGTTCACAGCAACAAAATATACCAATAATGATTTTATATAGAAACTCTATTTATGGTTCGGTCTCTAAAAACAGCCAACACAAAACTGCTGGGTATTGTAAAAACACGAGCGAAAAAATAGATAATGTTGATGATAAAAATCATGGTTTAAACTCACACAAAAATCTCGCTTAAAATGGTGTTTACTACATTGAGGGATCCCTCCATGTAGATGTCTTTTCTCAGATCCGATAGCTGCTGAATTGTTTGGATTTTTGACTGATACTATGCAGAACAAACCGGCATTTGCTCCCAATGCGGATGCAGCAATGAAGTTCAGTTCTCCAACCCTTTAAGTAGCTCCTTGAATCTTACAGCATATTGTCTTTACCAGATTGCCCTGGAAATCAATATAGACAGAACCATGAGCATTCATTTCACTAATAAGTTCAATGGATATCCAACAGCTGTGAAAAGCTGTGAGAGCCATATTCATTTGTCATCTAGCATGAGGGGTTTTCCCGACAAATTTGATTGGGCATCTCAAACCTATATAATGATCTATCTTCATCAGTGATACAGATAACTCCAGTAAACCTGATACTCACTAGGTTGCATTTTATATGCCACACAACAAACATGCATTCATTTTTGATTCTTTTGTAAATATTTCTCAAGTTCATGGTTACAGACTCTGTAAATGGATCTCCAAAACGAGAATAGTGCAAAATCAGATTTCTGACACATGTAGCCAACACTGGTTGCATTACCTGAAATATACAGCTGAAGGTGTTTTATGTAAACCATCGCAAATAGAACTTATACAAACGAACTGCTTCTAAATTATTTGGTCGTGAAATGTAAATTCATTCAATATGAATTTACTAACAACTTCAAAATTAATTTCTGTGAAAAGTCCAAATAGAACCAATGTCATTGACCATAGTATACCTTGTTTAATTTATCTATTCATTAGTTTTTAAACCATTTCTGTATTCATTTCTTCAAAACAAATTTTTAGAAATCAGAATAAATTTGTGTTTTCTTTTAATAATAATTTAAATTAATACATTTTATTCCAATTTTTACAGAGATTACAATAAAATTCCATGACTGCATTACAAGCTGATTTTATATTAAATTGTTAATAGTTGTAATCCAACCAGTAGATACCAAGGTGTTTCAACGTGCGCTTTTGGGTTTCAGGATATCTGTTGCATGCGATGCTCTGTATGAGGGGTTAATGTTTATTTGTCAGAGGTGTTGAGGTAATGTAATAATACTACAGTGACATATTTCCATCTTGCTAATGGTTTCTTCAATTTGAGAAGTGTTGATAATACATATTTTATTAAATGACTGATGTTTGATCCATGTAATATAGGTCCTCCAACTGACATAGTACATTGTTAATTCTATTTGATAACATCAAGTCACATTGGAATTCTTCTGCATAGGTGATTCTGCCGAGCAGTCTATTCAACAGGTACACTTATTACACTGCCTCCATTTTCACCCTCAGTGGTTCCACCAACAGCAGCAGCATCAACATCATCAAAGGTTTCTTTATTTTGCTTACCATAGAAAGAAAATCAGGTGAATAAACGAACTGCTCCGGCAATAGATAAGGATTTCAAAGGATTTGTGATGTATGTGAAGGGTGTCGTAACAATGGCATTGGTTGAATTTAAGGGTCTGTTTGGGTCTAAAAACTTGTTTATTTAGGCACATCATTTTCATGTTGCTTTGCTCTCAGATTTTTTTGAAGTGTATTAAAATAAATATCCATTTTCTGATGTACATTAAAATTCTGAGCTTTTAAAATCTCGTTCTTTTGCAATTTCTATTGTATGTCACGATTTTTTTCTCTACCAAAATAAGCCCAAGTCTGTTTAGCATTGCTAGGATCATATGGTAGTGTCACAGGTAGATTCTGCGTTTGTGCATAAAGGAGTCTTTAATATTCGTGATAACATACTTTAGCATGTTCATAACTAATAATTGTAATGAAACTCAGCACAGCCTCCTAGCAAAAGGGAAAGAATGATACTCCTTCCACAATAATTCAGGTAAATCTTCTTAATGAAATTTTTTTCTGGACCAAATTCCATGTTTTTCTAATGATGTCCATTTGTAGTGTCCTGGTGAATTTATGATGCAGTGTATTATGACAGATCTCACACGTAGCTTTGACTTAAGAATTACATGCTGCATTCTTAATTCCCTACATCTTGAGTCCAAGTCTTACAAAGCTGATAGAAGATGGTGATGCTTTTCAACCAGAGGAATCATTGTAGAATGCACCCTATGCATGTTAAATTCAAAAATGATTGTTGACAGTTTAAAGCATGATTTATTTGTATAGATTTTGATCATTTTTTCATGAGGATATACAAGAATACAAAATCTCGGAATATCAGGGCAACTCTGAGTTAAATCAAGTGGCAAATAACTATGTATTTCCTGTATGGCATTGTTATAGGTTTAGATGAGTAAACAGGTGAACCTCTTTTGTTATGCCAGAGTTTGAATCTGAACCCTGTCTCTCAGTGATTTTAGCAGAAAGAATAACTGGTATTTAATCTTACATTACAGATGATTTTTGAAAGGGTGAAGAGTTCTGAGTTATTAATAGCAAGGAGAAATTGAGATGGTGGATGTAATGCATGTATATTTTCTCAAAAATTTCATTAATTTTCACTTCATAAATAAATTGTCTATAATAAATAAGGCCTCCCCATGAATGCGTTCATAGATCAGCTTTTCATCAGGTAGTCCAGCATAAAACGTACTGTTGGGTATATTCAAATTTTTGACAGCAGGACGGATTGAATCCTATAACAGTAAATTATTTCTGAAGGTGGAGGGTCCATCACTTCATCTCTAAAATATAATATTTGAGATATCTAGCTGGATTTACCAATTCCTGTACTACCCACAAGAAGAGCCAAGAGGTATTGTGTAAATTATACAGATGTATTTATTTCCATGATGGGACTACGAGGCCAAGATGGAGAAATTTCCTCAATGGTTTACATGATGGAATTTGAGTGTTAAATGACACAATTCTTCTTTTGAACAGAATTTATTTCAATATACATGTCACAAGCATAATCTCGGTGAAGCTGCAAAATGGACAGTTTTTGTAACAATGGAATTTATCTGTGGGTAGTTTTCATTGAGGCAGAATTCATTGGCGAACCATTTTTGTCATAATGGAATATCACGATTGACAGTTTGATCTTACGTAATTCCATTCAAAATAAATTTGACCTTACATTTTTAAAAAAATATCTACAAGCTTTATCTTTACACGCATTTTATTTTGAGGATAAATTATATATTTTTGCCACTCTTATTATTAACTCTATAATGCATTATATTTAAAATTTTCTCATAACCATTCGTACAAAGCAGTGCAATCAAAAACGATAATATACAGGTACTACAAAGACGTAATTTTGGTCTTTTCAATATGATGGGTGAGTTTGAGTTTGAAAAAGCATTGTCATTGATTGTCCGCCATGTGTTACGGTCATTTGCCTAATGTGCACATAGCCCGGGTGTTTGACTCGAGCCATTGGCTGGACTGGGGAAGATGTGCATCAACGGATTCATTTTTAATTGCATCCTTGGACTGGAAGATGCCTAGGGCTATGAATGCAAACCACCACCCCTGATTAACAAAAAAATATGTCTATGCATCATAGATTAGTTTATTTGGAAAGACACTCAATTTCAGAGCTTTGTTCATTCACTCTAGAGCCTGCATTCACACAGCACACACGAGTAAAAAAGGTTTTGATCAATGTCTCTGTAATTGATCATCGACTCTTTTTACAATGTCACCAGTCGTACAAAAAAGTCCTATTGTACTTCTTTACCTGTATATTATTGTTTTTGATTTGGCTGCATTGAATGAATGTTCATAATGAATTTTTAAAAATAATACATTATGGAGTTAATAACAACAGCGACAGAAGAATATATAATTTAACCTTAAAATAAAACACGATTATGAAAAAAGTATAGATGTATTTTTAAAAAGATATACAGGTCATATTTACTTTGAGTGAAATCAATCACAAGGCATCAATCAGAGAAACGAGATTTGCCTATGTGATATTGCAAAGATTAAAATGTCTGCCAATAAATTCAGCGATGCCAAAAACTGTCTGATAATTTCCACCATGACAAAAACCATCCACCATAAAATTCCATCACGAAAAAAACTCTTCAAAAAGTGATACAGAAACAAGAAATATTTATTGCGTAACGCGTTTCAAATATCTTCATCATCGGAGGCTATCCTGTTACAAAACTGAAGCTCAGTAAGCATGTTCCCCACATAATAATAGAGATAGCAGACCTAGTCGAGCACTTCTCAAAGTGCTGACCTATTGTGAGCTCTTCCGCCCTTCTGTTCGTCTTCCAATCTAATCAGGTAATCAATGATTCATCCCTTTCAAATGAAGTTTGGCCATTAAGAAGGAGGACAACACTGCAGTGGTTTTGTCTTCTAAACTTCATTTCTCAGTATCATCATATCCGAGATTTCTCTGCAGAATGTGGAGAAACTGTGTATTCATAACGTGATTGAAGAGGACGCAATATCTCTATATAGGAGATCTGTTGTGGACGACACGCTTATCAAATTGGATACGAGGATTTGCTCAGAAGATGCATTACTGCCACTGTTCAATGCTGTGCACCCCAAAGTACAGTATACAATGGAAGTGGAAGATAATTATGGGATCAATTTCCTTTTTTTCAGGGAAGAGCAGAGAGTCTCACCATCTATATATATAGAAAAAATTCAACGACTGCCAACATCATCCCATTTGATTCTTTCCACCCAAGTACACATGTAAGCTCGACATGTTTTTCAGAGGGCCGTAATTTACCCCATAGATGATAAGGCTCGAAAGTGCTGTATGAGATATCTACAGTGTTCGAATTGGCCAGAATCAACCAGTTCCTAAGAAGATTTACATACTCCAGGATGTAATCAAAGAAGAACACAGTCAAGGGTTGGGCAGGAACCAGAAACCAAGTAACTTTGCCACCTTCACATGTACTAGGCAGATCATATGCCAGGTTTAGAAACTTATCCAGATACAGGATTTAGGCATAGCGTTCTGCATTTCCTACAAGATGAAGTAGATTTTAAACCCAATCCGGAAAGATGACAGCGTGGGTGAATTCCAACGTGCAGGTGTGTACAGGCTTCGGAATACAGACTGTGAGTCGGTCTATTTGGGGTCGAGGTCCAGGTCGTTCCTAGAGAGATTCAAGGAACACCTTCAGGCTTGGGGAAATAGAGATGGTAAGTCATAAGCCTAAGCAGACCACCTCATAAGTACCACGGATCGCATGCTGAGGATGGAGGAATGCATGAAGATCCTGTGGAAGGGGCGGGATGGAAGCAAAACTCTCCTTAAAGAGGAAATGGAGATTAGAAGACACCACCAGTGAAGCGGTATCATCCTTCTTAACGGCCAAATCTCATTTGAAAGGGATGGTATCATTGATTACCTGATTAGATTGGAAGCAGAACAGAAGAGTATAAGAGCACCCCAATAAGTTCAACGGGCATCAAGCCTTCACGAATAAAGAGATCCATTTCAGTAAGATTGGTTTGTATATCCAAGATGTAAGACAGACTTTACTAAAACTAATGTACCAACCCTCTGTGCATTTAAAATGAAAACATTTGTGAGGCGTGAGATTGATGTTGTAAAAAAACTGTTCTTTCAGAGGAAGCAGTTTGATGAATGCCTTGACAACGTCTCTACGACTATTGTAATGCCTATTGGGAATTTTTAACACACGTTTTTCTAGGATGTCCGGGGGAGATTGAAAAATATAATACAACTGGTGTACGAGGGGAGATCATAAAGTAAGTTGCACTTCCACGGTATGGCCATTTATTACACCACCTATACAAAAGCAACACGGCTCTAGCAGAATACAATGTAGGTTCACTTTTCCATATAGTCCCCAAGAGACCCTAAACATTTATCCGAATGATCAACCAACTTTTTGATTCCGGATGCATAGAAATCTCTTCCAGCGTTTTGTAACCACACGGTGACAGCCGCTTTCAGCTCCTCATCGTTTCGAAATCGTTGTCCATCGAGTTCCGTTTTGAGCTTACCAAAAATATGAAAGTCGCCTGGTGCTCACTAAGTCGGGACTGTATGGAGGATGTTGCCAAACCTCCCACTTGAATCACTGCAGCAGTTCGCGCGTTTGGCCGGCCTTGTGAGGTGTTGCGTAATCGTGCAAGAAAATCACACCAGCGCTCAATTTTCACAGTTTTATGCGCTGATTCTCTCTAATGATCGCATCCACACGGTCAACATTTGCAATGGTACGGGACGTTGCGGGCCTGCCTACGCGATCTTTGTCTGAGATATCCGTGCGTCCTGCTTCAAATTGTTGACACTACTTTACAATTCCTTGCCGGGAAATTGCACGCTCTCCATATACAGCAGTGATTTCACGATGAATGTCTGTGCAATTCACGCGTTTGGCCCATAGAAATCGGATTGCTGCTCGCACCTCAAGTTTGGAGTGGACATCCAGTTGACGTGCCATTGCTTTTAGCCCAGTAATCACACAAAACGCGACGGGAAACCACAGCAACCGTCTTATTCGACGTCTGCGCAGTTAATGTCCCTTTCTCCGCTTTGCCCAAGATTGCGACACACAGCACGCTCCTGCGGCGATGCAACTTACTTTTTGATCTCCCCTCGTATCTATTGCTTGTGACATTTAAGGGAATAGTCAAGGGGGTCTATAGTTCTATATTAAGAAACCCATCAGGTGTTAAACTGATATAAACAAGGGCAAGGAATTTATGAACTGCTTAGGGTAGCCAGTAAACTTTACAAAATCATCAACGAGCTTTGTTTCAATCCCAGCTCCCTAAAATGATTTTTACAAAATCAATGACTTCAACCTTGCTTTGCAATTCAGAATTCTTAAATGCTACAACATTTTGGTACAGACGAGCCATCTCAGAAAATCTTAACATAACAGAAAAATCTGAAACCCACTTAAATGGCGATTTCTTAACTGGAGTTAGAGACATACACTCCTGAAAGAAAATATTCTGTTAAACATTAAACACTTTGCAGAATTCAGGGTATATTAAAAAGTGTCTTTATAAACAGAGGTAAACTCAAGGTGAAGTTTTGGTCTAACGCAGTGTTATAGTAAAAGAGAAAGAAAATCCTTTAAATAGAATAACAAAAGCAATTCGACTTCAAGTATGAAGACTTGATTGTCGGAATTCTGATGGGTGGTACAATGTTGAGTTCGATTTGTTCCTCAATAAGATTGTCCTTAAGCCTGATTTTAAAAATATTGTATATATCAGTAATATTTTTGAAGAGGGCTAAGAAATGCCTTTCTATTAACCCATTCCCATTGTGCTTGGAAATGCAGCATTCGTAGCATTCACAAAATAATCAGTCATATTAATCTAGCTTTTTCCCCCAGTCCCTGCCTCATCTGCCATCTAATAATCTTCTCGGTAAACAGTTTCGGTGTTTTCACACGTTGGAAGTCGTGTTTATATAATATACGTGGAAACTCGTCACCATCCAAATCTTTAATTCAATAAATGATTTTTGAAAATTCGAACACCTCCTCTGTCCTCTTTGGTAGGAATACGTCAAACAAACTTGTGGAATATATTTTTCACTCACGAGATACGAAAAGGATCTCCAATTGCCAAATTTGGATTTGTCTGTGGCACTGATGTATAATATCCACGCAGTTTCAACCACAAAGTAGTCGCATCTGATTGAGCCTACATAGCGATCTAAGAATGTGGTTGCTGTTGTAGTACAGGTTCCAGTAAGATATCGATGTTCCTGCATTTGTTGGTAACTTCGGTAAAACTACATACTCATTTTAAACATTTGGTCAAATCTTTCCACCATTACGGCTTTCAAACTCAATTCTATTGCAAAGAAATAAATGTCGAGTTGTATAAAATAATCTTGAACACGTTTATTTAATAGTTTCTTCAACTTTCACTTTTTGAGACATGCATCTATCTATGAAAATTTTTTGAAAGGCTTTCACTTCCTGAAGGTGGACAATCCATGTGTATCGAGAGAAAATATCAATGCAGGTAAAGAGAAATTTATTCTCATCACTGTGGTTTAACAGATTGAGTAGGTCAACCATAATCATTAGACGTTAAGAATGACCATTAGACATTGCATGAATGGAGAAAAAAAGCACACTTGAGAATGTGATTGTAATAATGTCGAACAGATTTAAGTTGTGTATAACCCCTCATATTATTTAGCTAATCACGTATCTCTTTTGAAAATGATTGTCTGTGTAGCTAAGTAATGTACACCTACAAATCCTGCTGAATCTCGAGGACTGAAACATGCTTCATCCATGTCAAACAATTTAAATCATTTTTATAGTGCAACAGTATTTATAAATTTGTTGAGTTTAGTCAACTGCAGACCTCATCATGAGGGCACAGACAGCCACAATTCAATTGAGACCATGCAACAATTTTTTAAAATTATTTGAAAATTAAAATACAAACGCAGTGCCTTAAAAAAAGCAAGGTGAAGATTATTGGAAAATAGCTCAGTGCCCTAAAACAAAGAAAATTAGTAATTAAACAAAAACATTATAACGGCCCAGCATAATTAACTTTTCCTAAAGCAGTAGGTTTATGAAGCAGCTCAATAAAATAGTATAGGGGAGCAAAGAACTTGAGACCCTTTTCACGGAGAGCCCGTACCATGATATCTAGCCAAGACCATGCCCCTCCCCAATTATCAAACTACATACAAAATCAAAATTAAAAAAACTAAACACCAAAGACAACACCTAAAACGACCACACCCTTAAGAACTGCACACATAAACCCAACCCCAAAAGGACCTTTCTCGAAGCAAACACACCTGAAAGGTACACACCCGAATACCCACACTCGAAAAAACGACACCTTAGGCAGAAAAAAATGAGTATACCCAAAAATTAGAAAAGTCAAAGAACACTGGTGAATTAGTGGAAAGCAGGTCATGGACTTGTGTCATCTGATTGGTTATAGAGGCAAAAAAGCAGCAAATTATCAGATTTCAAAATAAATTAATAATAGAAACTGGTGCAATCTGATTTTTTAGAGAATAGATAAACAAAACAAAAAAAAATTTCGATACATTTAACAAATCAATTAAATACGTAATGACAAACTCAAACATCATAATCAATCAAATGCAGCTATGATTAGATTTTTGAGCCTATCCGAAAAATTATTATATATTTCTAAAATTTCTAGAAATAAATTATTTTGTAGCCTTAAAGCCTTATCTTTTTTGGCGACATGTATCAGTCTGAGCTCATGCAGACCCTTAATTTTGGATGAGGCTGAAGTGGTTTTTTGTTTGAGTCTGGAGTTTTTCTTATTTTGGCCTAAATATTCCATATTGCATTGAATTTGTCTGCTATGAATTTCTATTACAACCGTATTATGTAATGTACCCATCTTATCATAGCCAAGATGGTTGTTAATGATATGGCTGATTCTACATGCCATGTTGATGTTCGTCAAAGACTTTTTTTGAGAGTTTTTATATAAGGAAAGCAAATGCAAGTTTTTTTCACACATTCAATTATCTGACTAACACATACGATTAATTAATTAATAAAGCCTAATAATTAATACAAGAGACCTGAAACTGGTACATAAATTCAGCAGCAATGAGAATGTATGTTAGCAGAAAAAATTTTCAGTTGGTTCAAATGGTTCTAATTCATTGATATGATTTTCTTAATTGCTAGAAGAAATTTCATATTAACAAAACATGAATAAATAGGTCGTTTATCTTTTAAAGCATGCAATACGATCACATGGTGGAGGACAAGAAAGTGACACACCAGTGCTGAAAAGTGACTTGACCATTTTAGTGAGCAATATTTATTCTTATAATCTATATAGTTCGAGGTTTTTTTACTGCTATTAGATATATGAAATATGGAGGCTTTTCAGTACATTAATAAAATTAACTTCACAACTAGTTTTGCTAGGTAATGGAATTTACTTCACAGATTGAAATATCTTGAAAATGAAAAACATTGTCTCACAAATGGAGAACAAACGTTTCTACCTCAAAAAAAAAGAGAATCGAGCATTTTCTGACATAACAAATGCCATTTCCAACATAAAAGGATTAAATTTAGGGTGTCAGAGCAGAATGGGGTTGAAGCCCGAGTGAGTGAGAGAGAGAGTTCCTGGCAGATGAAGAGAGACAGCTGAAGAAGACAGTCGAAAAGCTTCTGTCGTCATTATGCAATGAAAGAGAAAGCAAGAGAAGCACGGCAGACTTAGTTGTTAGCAAGAGGGATGAAGCATTGGAGGAAAGAATGCTCAACAGTTTGACAAGAGATGAGCAGCTGGAAAATGGCGTTGCTCAATCAGGGATGGAATCATTTACAACTGATAGCCTGTAGGGCCACTTTTACAAATCAACTAGAACAGGTTACTTAGTGAGAAGGGACAGTGTATGGGAGTGTATGCTACTCCTAATTAATTAATTTTCTAATACTCAATAGAAGTCAATGAGTAGACGTAAATGATGCCCATCTATATATATATTTTGGTATGTCCGTCAGTCTGTCAGTCAGTCAGTCTGTCTGTCATGAATGGAAAATACGCACTTTTCATTGGCAAGTGAAACAAGTGACGCGAGTGACGCAACAAAAGTAAGTGATGCAACAAAGTAAATGACGCAGCAAAGTAAACAATTAAAAATCTCTTTTCTTTTTAACAATAATAATATAACACATAAAACAGTGTTGATTAATATTAATTAAACTGCTTTATCACGCAATGTCTTAAATTAAACTGCTTTATCACGAATTTCGTTAAAATTTTCAAAGTTTTAAATTCGGAGTTTTCATTGGCTCTTCAGACCAGTGACCAATAATAAGTCGTTAATAATACTACTTCAATTCTACGTGTGGGAGATTCGAAAAATAGCTCAATAACTGTTTGATGCATGTAATAACTAATTCTAAATGAATATCTATTAATAATGGTTCTTAATGAACAGGGTTATGGCGCCGACGAAGCGAAAATTTCAAACAATCGCGGAGCCTCCGCCTCGGAGGTCGAAGAAGCCTTTGCGAGTCCAACGGAGTATGAAAGCCGACAGGACCGAAAAAGGCGTTCGGTTACGCGTCAAAGGGGCCGACATAAAGCGCGTGTACGCAATGCAGCTGCTCAAGTCGGAAGATGAACATGTTTCGGATTGTCAACGCAATTTGCTTCAACAACGAAGCAGCAAAGCCCAGATACACGAAGCTGTTGCAAATATCGAAGATATCCAGCCTTGAACTTGATTGGCCACTTGGCTGCTGTATGTTCTCACTGGAAAAAGTGCCGGCGACTGTTCGATTGGAAGGCAAAATTGCCCTGGCAACGGCAACGAGTGGAATTGCAGCACTTCAATTAATGGTCGGGCGAACGGCACATTCAATGTTCAAGCTAGACCTGATCTAAATGTAACTTTTTCTGTAATACTCCCATTCAATTGCAGCATGCAGAATTGCTATGTAAAGGCAGATTCTGGGCAGATTTAGAAATTACTAAATATATTTCTTTTCGTATAATCTATGGGTGTTTAACATTGCTTATTGCCTCTGCTCGGTTGCACCGGGCACAACCAACGCCTCCTACATGTATAAAGAAAGCCTCCGCACTGAAACGTCATACATTGTTACATCATCATACTTCGTCCTTTGTTAACCGCATTTCTACCAATAATAAGCTCTAAATTTGGTCGACTTATGATGATGTAACAATTTATGACGTTTCAGTGCCGAGGCTTTCTTTATAATAAAAAAATCACTTACATTTTTGCAATGATGCTATTTTGGCGCGTTGGTTACATGGCGCGTTTCGACAACCTTGCTATTGTGGGTCCGAATCCTTCAGAATACACTTTTTAAACAGAAACAACTTTGTTTCCCGTCTTGGTTTTGCCTTGACAAGCTCGGCGAAGACGGGAAGGTGCGATTTTTTTTATACCATATGTTTCAAAAGTTCCCGATCGTAGAAGATGACTTTCCCTGCATGCCGTACTGTTGTGCAAGTATACTAAGGGCTGGTAGACAGGAGCCAATGTCTCTCAACCTCTTTTTTTCAATTAATAGGTGCTCCCAGTCGTTACGAATCCCGCTCTTTATTTTACATAAATGCAAATACGCGAATATGAGAGTGAAATAAAAGGTTAAAGTAAAAAATAGAAATTTTATTTATAAAACCTACGGTATACGGTATTAAGCTTATACCGGTACAGTAACAGTTTAAAAAGCGTGTATTGAGTGAAAGCAAACAAATAAAATACAGTATGCAAGAACCATAAGAGATGGTTCTCCTTTGGTGTAACCTACATGTTCCGTTCCTTTGGGAATGTAAAAATAAAATAAATACATTTGAGAAACTTTTCCACTATGTAAAACTGATTTTATGTAATTTATTTCAGCACATGGTTTATTTTAGTTGTTGGCCAAACATTACTGCTGCTGTCATAGGTTAGGCTTTCCCTACATACAGAAGAGGCAGTTCGGGAACTTTTGAAACACACGGTATATGTCCGTCTTCACCGAGCTTCAACATTTACGTGACGAATTTGAAGATCGTAAGCATAAGACGGGTGGTTTGAGCATTGTTTTTCGACGGCACAGAAATATGCCACCCTTGCGTTCCGTACGGAAACATAAGCACGTAGTGCAGAGGATCAAATCAAGGGTGATTTTCTAAAAACCGACGAACTCTACTTTCTGAGCGCTGGCGCAAAATAGTATCACGATATGCACTGATTCCCTGCCAGATAAAAAAACACAACAACGTCCGAAGTTGTCGGTAAATTGTAGAATCGACGGTCATTACGTTGAATGTTTTGAGTATTAAACAATACACCAGACAATTCCGAATAATCATGTTCAATACAAGCTACAATACTCAGCGGGGATAACGCAGGCAATTCGTTTTAATACCAAGAATACCGTTACACACGACTGATCATTTTGTAGTTCAAATGTCGACGATCTTCCGTTCTCCCATCTTATGCAATGACAATTAACAAGTCCCGGGATCAAACCTTAAACAACATTGGTATATACCTAGAGTAGATAGATACTGATAGACCGCCTTCGTTTTGCCTTGAAAAGCTCGGCGTAGACGGGCATCTCAGCTAGTTTATTAATAAAATAAAACAATACTAAATAACGAACATCTATTTATATTATGCATGGATTATAACTTCTATCTCTGTAGATACAAGGAAGGGTTGTATTATTTCTTAACAGTTTCTAACTTTTTTTCTCGTTTACAAAATCACATTGCAGAGATCTATTTTTTGTATCATCAATAAAAAAATACATCTCGGGCATCACTTATAGTATAAGAGATGGATTAAATTTCTCTCCTGGATAAAACTCAATTATACAAATGTCATGACCTACAAGTTTCACGTCCAGCAAGCGCTCAGATGAACTTCTAGCCACGAGAGGTCCTCAATGTGCCAGTTTGAATTTCAACATTGGTGGGATTCAAATTGATTCACTGCACGGACATGCTAGAAACTAGGAATGTGGAAATAGCATGGGCAAGGGAATTCCAATGATTTCGTCCATCGATACCAAACCCGGATCTTCCATCGAAAGAAACTGCAAGGTGGATGACGAAACCGAGAATGGCAAAACGGGAAACACGCAAGAAGAGCCAATCAGGGAAGAGCGGGAGATACGTCATGATGGATTGAAAAATCAGGGCATTCGTTCTAATGAAGCCAGTGGATCAAAATCGAGAGAAGTCTCTCGAGGAAAACAGAAGACAGCTCAGCGTAGCAGAACGGTTCTGGCAATAAGAAGAAGGAAGAAAGGCAGCGGAAATTTAATTCTGACAAGGTTTGCTTCCCTGCGTTCGACAGACGGGAGCGAGGCGACAGCAGCATCGAACGAAAGAGCGCCGACCATTGCGAATTTGCCAGCATGGCAAGATGACAGCCAAAGCAAGAGCAAGCCAAATCCTGCCAGTTCTGCAAATACTCCATGTTTACCGGCTTGGAAATTAGAACATAGGAAACTTATACTGGTAAGTGCCCACTTTCAATTAGGCATTTTTATTCAGTTAGCAAAACGATGTATCCTGGAGCTTAGGTACAGTGAGCTACGAGTTCATTCTAGCGTGCAAGGACAGTGGCCTTTTGGTATAGAAGCTTACTTTGAACTGTTTCTTGGCTTCACCTTACTAAATAATTGCGTTCCTGGCAATTGGTGAAATTTAGTGTGTGCATGCCCCGTTCTCCTTTGGACCGAAGTTGTTAATGAAATTTACTAGCTTTTTATACTGTCGACTGTAATGCCTAATGTTTTATCCTTTTTGTGCTTCAGTGCCTGAATGGTATAAAGCCTACTGTTTAGCAAAGTTCATACACCTGGTCATTCGGATATATGTGAAATCTACCTGATGGTCATTCGTGAATTTAATTTAAGTGGTTTCATTAATATCAGTCTTCAAATGAAGGTGTTTTAATGTCAGTTCCGATAAGTTAGATGATTATGTGTAACGGAATTTGTGTTGACTTTAATGGAAGTATGTTCATTGGCTAATTGTGTCCTACTCTAAGTAGTTAGGTGAAATATATTCCTTTTTGTGTCATTATCCCTTTAAAGAACTTAACTTTACATGATATCAAAACAATATTACCTCTTTGTATGTGTACTGAATGCCTGTATCTTTAATTTGAACTGAGAGACAGTTTATTTAAATTCAGGAAAGTCTTGTAGAATGAAAATCTTAGGTTTATTGATTTTGGAAAAGTAAAGTGACGTGTGCATTAACAACTGATCACCTGCACTTTGCGGTTCTCTGAATCCATGCCAACCAAGCGAAATACTAGGTTCAGGCAAACTTGGCGCATCAAATGGGAGGCATTGGAGGATAGAGCTGTGAGGAAGACCTTCTCAGATAACATATCTTCAAGTTTCAAAGAACTACCCAGTGATCGTGGTACTGTTGAAGAGGAGTGGCAGTTGTTTATAACTGCTGTGATTACTTCGGCTGCATTGTGCTGTGGTCGTAAGCGGCTGAGTGTGGCGCAGGGTGGTGAGAAAAGGAGTGCGTTGTGGAACGGTAAAGTCCAAGAAACTGTCAAGGCAAAGAAGGAAGCCTATTTGCTATGGCTTGCAAATAAGTCAATTTCGAGTCTAGTGCGGTACACTGAGGCACGAAAAGCAGCAGCAAAGACAGTATCAACAGCTAAAGCCAAGGCCTGGGAGAAGTTCGGGGAAAAATTGGAGGCAGACTATGGTTCGGCAAACAAGGTTTTCTGGCAGACCGTGTGCCACCTCCGTGGAAAGAAGTTTCTTTCATCACAAACTATTAAGAGTTCATATGGGAGGCTTCTGAAAACGGAGGAGAGCGTATTGCATAGGTGGAAGGCAGTTGTTATTTTCTAAGCCAGTGGGTAAGAGACCAAGGGGTCGGCCGAGAACCAGAATACATGGCGAATCTAGGTTTGAGTCGCTTGGATATTACCAGGGAGGACATGCACCTGATGGCGGAAGATCGCGATCGCTGGAGATCCTCCATAGGGCTGCTGCCCTCGCGACCCGGACATATAAGCGGGTTTGAAAAGTAAGTAAGTAAGTAAGTAAAGTGAAGTGTTTACATTACACGTTGTGATTGTTTTCGTTCAAGAGGATACAACCCGTACCAAATTTGTAACAGTATTTTTTTATTTATTATATATTACCATTACTAAGACTTTCTGTCTGGAATTGCAGAATTTGATGACAGTTTTACCTATTGTTCTGAGTAACCTTTTCGTTACGTTTGTTTTTGAAGTTTATTCAGTTACCATTTTTTTCATTATTGGTAAGATTAGATTAAGGTATCCATAGATTATTTTCATAATTATTTGTGTGGTTAAGCAGAAGTTCAAACTTGACCTGGTATGTTTTGTTTTATTTCTGTTTTGTTTTTACTTTATTGATCTTTAATAAACATTCCTATTTATTCTTTACACCTCTGTCATCGTAAACTTCTTTCAAATGCGGAATTCTCATTTTGCTTATTCTTACACGTGAAAGAGTGGTGCTTGGTTCTTGGCTCCAAATTTCTTAATAAACATTGTGGATTAGTGAACTGCTTCAGATCTCTCACCATATTCTGCTATAGTGTTATGTGTTATGCTTCATTGGAGAATTATTTATTTTTTTGGTGCAGTGATATACAGTGCTATTTTATGCTGAGTGTTTTCTCACTCTAGTGTTTGTTGGTGCTGTCAGTGCAACGAATGAGGTGGTGTTACATTTTGTGTCAGTGTTTTGTAGTGTATCATTTAAGTGCTTCTCAAGGTTAACGGCAGTTGATGTGCTTACTTAAAGTTTTTAGTGCTATGTTTCGTGTTCTGGTTCAACAAGGAGGTTAGTGCAACGGCTACTGAAAGTGTATCAATCCAAAATTTGTTGTTGGTGGTGTGTTTAGTGTTGTGTTCAAAAGAGAAGACAGTGCAGCAATTATTAGAAGTGGAAAGTGCATCGTATGTGAATTTCGGCAATAATCCCAATTTTGCGATTACTAAATATTAGTGGTATTAGAAGAGTGGTGCTACAAGGGTATCGTCCCATCATTGTGTTGAGAAGTACTTATCCAGCCAGTATGTCAAGTGTGTTGTGTTTTGCGCCAGTAGCGGCTACATTGATATTAGCCAACACGACTGTGATTTTAAGTGCTCATTTATTATTTTTGGTTGAGGCTTATCATTGTGACCTAACCAAGGAGTGCAAGGGAAGGTGTGTGGTTCCGTGTTACAAGGTAGTGTTCATCTAGGTAAAATTACAAAACTGGAAGCCCCCCTCATTGCCGAGTTAAAAAAATTGACATTCCAGAATGTGGACATTGATGCGTTCAATAGGATCTATTTAAGGCTAGTTGAACAGATTCCATCTTTAACAGATAAAGAACAGACGGCAATGTATAATAAGTTTTTCTCCCAGACGATAAAGGAATGCCCAGAAGAGTCAAATCCCAGGAATTTGGAGAAAGTCATGGTCATTGCTGCATCGGTGCTACAGCCGGATGAGAACATGACTTCGAATAAATGGGCCGAGAAGGACAATGTGGAGAACTCGAACAACAGAAGCCCAACTTATACATTATAGTGAGCAAGGAGGACAAGGAGCCCGATACTCCCAAAGAAGGGGGAGCAAGAAAAAGAAGAGGCATAAATCGAAAAGAGATAATACAAAGCAACTTCTAAAAATAAGTATTATTTCATAGACCCTCCAATATTATTGGCTCCGAACATCAGTAACGTTCATCGGCAGCTCAGTAGTGGACTATATGGCATTGGCAAAAGTAAAATAGACAGCAACATGAACCAAAATTTAACGGTGGAGGAGTACACAGGTGGTGGAATGATTGGAGGTCAAAACGATTCGGAGGCCAATGACAATTGTGTTTTATCCGGTTCATAGGAAAAATGTATACGACACATCTTTAAGTGTGGTAAGGAAGACGATGTCAATAGACTTGGCGGGATGATGGAGCTGGTAAAGGCCAGATTAGTGACCTTGAGACATTAGAAAGACATTTTTGACTCTTTCTTGAGAGAATTGACCCAAGAATGGTTAAAAGATAACGCTCCTAAATGTCATCAAGGAATTGCCAGGCGCTATGGTTGGATCACGAAGGTAGTGGACGAGGGACTGTAGGAGTTTTTCACATGTGGTTGTTGGTTGTGGTAGTTAAGATCATTGTCATGTAGTTGTTGGGTGTGGTAGTTAAGATCATTTTCATAACTTCAGGCATAATATTTTTTTATTCACCTATGATCAGAGAGTATGAAAATGATCTTTTTCTTTTCTTTCATTTTGTTGCTTATTGCTTTTGTTGTCTATAGTTTTTATTTTTGAAATGACATTAAAATTTTAAAATGAAATAAAAGTTTCTGTTTTTATTGTTTTTATGTTTTTATTTTTAAATCTTATAAGGAAACAAATAAAACAAAAGCTTTTGTTTGTTTTTTATCATGTTTTTATTAAATCTTATAAGGAAAAAATACATTCGTGACATTTGTTTTGCTTGCATTTAAAGCAGCTTTAGGATGTTCAATTACAAATCGTTCTAAGCCTATTTGTTCATATTGATCATAAATATCAGGTTTTATACAAAATTGAATGTCCATTTCTGTGATGAGACGCACTCTGTATTTGAATTTCATTGTCCCTGTTTCATCACGTGCGCTGGGCTGTCCGATCATGAGAGCCCGGTAGTTGGAGAGATGTAAGTTGTAGTTTTTTATCGTAAAGTACTTGCTTTTGTCCACTTTTTGCACTATTGAAGATTGGAAATTCGAATTGTTACTTGTATTCGATTGTTTTCCGGATGTGCCTTGTCGCATGGTGTAGTTGGTTGGTCCAGGTATGTATCGTGTGTATGCCTTGTCGTTAGTCGGGTACGGTTGATATGCATTGGGATGTTCATTCGGAAAGTCTATCGTATAGTCCCATCGATGTTTGTCGGGTATTTCGTATTTGGTTATGTGGTCTATTGTTGTCTTTTCCCACTCGGTTGCGTTGTGTCGTTTGGTGAAAGGTCGTGTGTCTGCGTTTTTTCCAACGATGAGGACGTGTCCTTATGTTGTTCCTCTTCCGATGACGAGGTTTTGACTGGTTTCGAAGTCCCAAGTTTTTGTGTTGGTTTGCCCGGTTTGGATGAGTCGTTTTCGGAGAACTGCATGGTTTTCAAGTGTTAGTCTCGCTTGTACAGGTCTTATGCCTCAGGATATTGCATTGATTGCTTTGTAATTTTTGTAGTTTTCTGTTTCATATGCGGTTTCGTCGTGTTCTCCCGTCCAGAAGGGCCAATGCACGTATGGTAGTATGTATGGCGCTTGGTCGTCATTGAAATTGAGCGTGTACCATTTTTGTGTTTTTATAGTGTATGTGAATGTCAAGTGTCCGTGATTCCATACGTTGAAAGGCGTGATTGGGTAAATGGAGTGTCCGTATCCATGTTGTTCTTCTGATGTGTTTGTCATTAGTAGAATATTTGATGGCAAATAGTCTAGGGCGCTTTATGACTGGTCCTTCTTCGTGTACTGTTGCCATGCCGTTTTAAGTGCATTTGCTTGTGTGCGTATTTTTAACTGTTTGCGTTTGGTGTCGTCATATCCGTTTATGTCTCGAGAAGTTGTTGTTTTGTGCGTGTTATTTGTTCGAAATGTAGGTGATGTAATAAAGCTAAGTCGTGTGGCGTGATAAATTGAGGAGGTTTTTGTATGTAATCTGGTGAGAATGTCAATGGCCATGTGTAGTCTTCTTGTCTGTGTTGTATGTTTTTTTTAAATTTTATAATTTTGACTCTCCGATGCATTTGTTCTGTTTCCTTGTCGTCTATGTTGTTGGTTATGGGTCTTGCTGTTGTTATGAAAATGGGAATTCTTTCCATGGATTGTTTGTCGCTGTGTTTTATGACTGTTTTGACGGGTTTTCCTTCAAGTATTAATTTCCATGTTCCTACGTTTATGGGAGTCAAAATTGGTTCTTCAAATAAAACTATTGCTGCATCCAGTAATTGATCTAGGTGGAATGAGCTATTGTCTCGTTCTCTGGGTACTATTATGGTTCTATTATGGTTTCTATGAGTAGACTCTTGCCAGCGTTTGTATCTCCTTGTAAAATGAACGTATTAAATTTTTTAATAGACAAGTTTCACAGCATCTTCGACGCATGCGCAGAAGAAATAGCGCCGCGTTGTGAGAGCATGGAAAAACGCCCAAGGAGATAGAAACCACGTTCTTCCCTCATGGAGTACAAACAGGTACGCGAAGAAAGTTATAATGAATGAAATTTTGCAAGGGGAATCAATCTGAAAATCTCTAATCTTAGACGATATCATCTTATATAAAGTTGTCCAACAACATAAGGCAACGAAATCAAATAAAATTATCAAGTTATCTCTGAGACGAAGGGTACATGCAAGATGTTAAAATACGCATCTCGAAGGAAAGAAGTTTGCTCTAAAATTAGAGTTAGATGTTCTCAATAAGGTGGTTACTCTCTTGTGTGCATCTTGTTCAGCTACGAAGAAATTCAAGATGCATATTGGGAATGCCCTGATGGGCAAGTAAAATGCTATTTAAAATGTATAACCTCTGAAGCTCAATAAAAATGCTTTAATGTTCAAGCGAGTTGTTAGTACGATGAAATTAAACCTAGCCAAATGCATATTAATCGTGTGAATATTCAGAATATATTTTTTTGTTGTTGATAAAGGTTAATATATTTGGGTGCTTATGGAAGTTCCATTTCTTTATTTGCAGGTTAAGTACAAACTGTCATCATATTGATGCAGTCTTAGAACTGCATTATAAAGCAGCACAACTGACTGAAATCCCTGATCAGAGCTATACTGGCGTTTTTTAAAATGCATTACTGTCTTAGCAGTCTCTTAGGGTTCCAATCAAATAACGATAAGATTGCTCAAGATTTCAATTATTTATTATGGGAATGCAAAAGCTGGCGAAAATCAGTCTTTTAACATGAGCAGAGTAAACAACGCTCGCCCTGTCACTTTAAACTTTGGCTCACCATCTTTCTTAATTTAAACTATCCACTGTTTCCTAAATTCGTCTGATTTGCGACAAGGTGCCAAGTGATTCTAGGAGTGATTTTTTCCATCCTGAAACACTAGAAGACACGTTAGGATGCATGGCAAACGCAACAGTGAACAGCGAGAAAGGAGCTGGTGACCGGAGATCTCCTTCAGACGTTTGTTTTTTTCTCATCAGATGGCAATGCTAATCGCTGAAACTTGTCTATTGTTTTGTTTTAATGATTTCAAGCCATGCAAAAAATTCTGCTATATCTATATTGTTTTCGTGAAAAAATTGTTCTAACCATTGTTGTGTTTGTTTGTCTTTTTTTGTAAAACTTTTGATTATTGGTTTTTAGAGTAATCGTTTTTGTATCAATTTTTTGAAATGTGATTGCCTGGTTGTTTTTTTGATTATGTTTGTGTGTTGTTGATTCCTGAAGCGGAGAAATCGTGCAATATAGCTTTGTTCACTCAATCCAAATTCTTTTAATGATTGTTGTTTTGTTTGTAAATCGACTATGCTGTTCCATTGTGCTTTTTTTATATTGTGTTTGTCTATCAGGAAATCAATGAGTTCAATTATTGTAGAACGTTTGTGTCTTCCAAATCTTTCGTTTTTTTGTTGTTTTTTTGTTCAGTGTATGTTTTACAATTGCTGTGTTTGCGTATGTGTTGTGGGTTAGCTAATATGTCCTTTATGAGTTCTGCGAGTCTGTTGAGCTCTTGTGTGATTTGAGTGCCATATCTATTGTTTTCCCTGTAATGAGTATTGAGTAAATAGAGAAGGAAGTTTCTGATATGTTAGATCGATTGTGTAGAGGCAATAGCCTCTGCAACGCCTCCGCTTCTTAAACCAAGAAAGTTAATGAGTCGTTGCCGTGTTCTTGAGGCTGTGTTTCCTCCTCCGATTGTTGAGATGTAGATGATAAGTTGATGGTCGCCGTGGTCAAACGGGGGGGTTTGCTTCGTCTGTGATTAGGATTTCCGGTTGGGTAAGTGAGATTTGTGTTGTGGAAGATGAAAGTTTTAAACGTTTTGTTTGTGGCTGTAATGGGATTGTTGGTGATGGTACTTGAGTCATCCAACGAGGTTGAGGTGCTTGGTCCCGGTCTATTGGTTGGTGATGGAATATGGTTAATGTGCGTTTCGTCCAGGGCAATGATATTTTGTAATTCAATAGACGTCCCTGCTGATTGAGAATCCAATTGCTCAATGTCACTGCTTCCTAAACTTCTTCTGTGTTTGTTGCTGAATATTTGTTGGCTAGTTGGTGTTCGTTTAGTTGTTGTATCCATAATAGTGTGGGGTATAGTGAGGTAGTAAAAGTGTTGTCATCTCTGTGAAGAATTCTTTCTTGATCACCTGACTGCTGATGTTGGTTAAGTAAAGATATATTGTCGTGTCCATTGTTGTTAATAATAAGGCGCTGTGACTGTCTAATTGTTTGAGAGGTTCCGGTGCTATTGTGTATGACTGATTGTGTGTCATTGTGTTCTGAAGTTGTGTATAGAGGTGATGTCTTTGGAATGGTCTGAGTGAAGCTCAATTTCGGGTCGTGGGGAACAAGTTCTAGAACATACCTGCGAGGGACTATGTACACTTGATTGCCATGCTGAGTCGTTATTGATGGCGAGTCCTCCTTGTTAATCTGCTGATTCGTCCACGGCCATTGATATTGAAGCAAGGCTGTCATTGTGTGTGATGTCTTCAGTTGAGTCTAGGGTGAATTCGTCGATTCAGTACAGGCACTGAGCGTTGTTGTCCCAGCAGTGAATGCACTGACAGGTATACAAGTCGTGGATACAGAACGTGTGTTCGATGCATAGAGAGACTATGCTCATTGTGATGTAGAGAGAAATGGAAGTGGTGCTTATATAGGAAAGATCATGTGATTATTGAGGTCAAGGTGCGAGAGGAATGGAAGTGGTGTTTATATAGGAAAGATCATTGGATTATTGAGGTCAAGATGTGGTAAAAAAAAATATAGCTTAAGAACCAGTAGAAATAACTAGTAATTAATACTATAACCTAGAAACCCCTACTGTCCCTCTTCCACTTTAATACCAGCCACATCCAACGTCCGTGACCCACTCCTGCGAGCCTCGGACGACCTGCTGCTTTTCTAGTAGAAGGAGTTACGAACGAAATAAAGGTAACAGGCCGAACCTGGAGCTAGCTCTTTAGCAGGAGCTAGACCCTCTTCATGGACTAATCAGCTATTGCATCATAAGCAGATCTATTGGCGATTACATCGCCACGGAGATGATAATAGCTAAAATCCACCAGGTAAATTTAAGGGATCTAATTAAGTATCTAATTAGGAAGGAAGAGATAATGACTCCGAAAGAAAGACGGATGGTGGAGCACAAATGTGCGATAAACACACAGGAGTCTGACCTCATTTGATAAATAAAGGCAGTCCTGGTAACCCTTCTTCACATACGAGCTTCAAGAATCTATCCTAAGAATATTAGCAGAGGTACAAAATACTCTGGCTAGGATAAAAGAGGTGTTTGAGAGCTTCGGGTATAAAGCAAGAAAAATGGCACAAGCATCGTAGGAAAGACTACAGATGTCATCAAAGAAGAAATATGCCCCAAAATCACGCATGTGATTCATCGACCTTCCTATCTCATCATTGTATCCTTACAGTCATCAAAAGTGATATCCATATAGAAATAATAAAAATAAACAAACTCGGATGGATAGCGAGTGGAATTGGAGTGAGAAGATTCCTGGTAACTACAGGAAGTTACCCAGTAATACAAGACAATAACTAACTCCTGGAAATTTTTTTGATCTCAAGCCAATCAACAAAAGTGCATATTCTCACCCAGATTCCTTGTTGAGAAAAGCAGGCAGGGCAATAAGCAGAGAGGAAGCTGCTATCATTGACTGGGGACTGCGAAGCTCAATGTCATTAACACGCAGGAAAGACTGTGGTTGGAGGCAGCGAGCATTTCACGGAATTCGAATGACATCGCGAATTCAGATGACATCATCCATCGATACCGAACCCAGGTCATCCATCGAACGATTCCAGAATGTGGACGACAAAACCGAGAATGGCAACACGGGAAACACGCAAGAAGGGCCAATCACCGTGAGCACCAGCAGATTCCTGGTCAGCGCCCATTTTCAATTAGGCATTATTATTCAGGTAGCGAAACGATGTATCCTGGAGCTTAGGTACAGTGAGCTACGAGTTCATTCTAGGGTGCAAGGACAGTCGCCTTTTGGTATAGAAGCTTACTTTAAACTGTTTCCTGGCTTCACCTTACTAAATAATTGCGTTTCTGGCAATTGGTGAAATTTAGTGTGTGCATGCCCCATTCTCCTTTGGACCGAAGTTGTTAATGAACTATAGTGGCTTTTTTATATTGTGTACCGTAACGCCTAATGCTTTATCCTTTTTGTGCTTCAGCACCTGAATGGTATAATGCCCATTATTTAGCAACGTTCATACACTTGGTCGTTTGGATATATGTTAAATCTACCTGATGGTCATTCGTGAATTTTATTTATGTGGTTTTTCAATATCAGTGTTCAAACGAATGTGTATAGGTTAGTTCCAAAAAGTTAAATGATTATGTGTAACGGAATTTGAGTTGACATTAATGGAAGTATTTTCATTGGCTAATTGTATCCAACTCCAAGCAGTTAGGTGAAATATATTCCTTTTTGTGTCATTATCCCTTTAAGGACCTTCACTTTACATGATATCAAAACAATATTGACTTTTATTATGTGTACTGAACGCCTGTATCTTTAATTTGAACTGAGAGACAGTTTATTTGAATTCAGGAAAGTTTTGTAGAATAAGACTTTGGTTTATCAAAATTGGGTAAAGAAAAGTGAAGTGTTTACATTACATGTTGTAATTGTGTTCATTCAAGATGAACAGAGCTATTGTTTTTAAAGCGTTACAACCTGCACCGAATTTGAAACCTTATTTTTGTTTTTATAATATATTACCATTTCTAAGACTTTATCTCTGGAATTGCAGAGTTTGATGATAGCTTTACATATTGCTCAGAGTAATCTTTTTGTTACGTTTGTTTTTGAAGGTTATTCATTTACCATTGTTTCATTATTGGTAAGCTTAGATTAAGTTATCCATAGTTTAATTTCATAACTATTTGTGTAGTTAAGCAGAAGTTCAAACTTGACCTGATAAGTTTTGTTTTATTTTTGTTTCATTTATAATTATTGGTTTTTAAAAAACATTAGTATTTATTTTTTCATGGGTTGAGCTTCGTGGAGTTTCATAATGACTAAATAAGTAAGACACAGGGTAAAATATTGATACGGTAGTATGATTTTACTATGCCTAACGGGTTTAGCCATTATCCCATCATCGAAGGCTAAGCATCTACAAGTTGCTAAACTGGCCAGGCCTGGTATTTATACAGTAAGTGTCATGTATATCGGCAAATGGGAAATTTAAATATAATTGGTAAAAGATGATTGGATGGCTTTAAAAGGAAAATTAGGGGTCTGTGTAAAGCCCGGACCTTATAGACAGGTTGTTGGTAACATCTTGTTATTGATCATTGTTCGTGCTTCTGCATCTATAAGTAATTCGATTAAGTCTTCCCGTTCGAAGATCGTCTGGTTATTCAGCAGTGTTGTTGATTCAGTCTGTCTTCGTTTCGTGATTTCCATTTCTTCCTGACGCCGGATCTTGGCTTTATTGTTGCTTGTCCATATGACCATCATGCATTTGTCTATGTCTAACATCCTATGCTTATTTCTGATGAGGTGTACAAAGTACGTGGACACATTTTCGTTGTTCATCCAAGAGCGTCTGTGATCTTTAAACCTGCTATGAAATTGTAGATCCTATTTAGATAGGACTACAATCAGGGCAGGCTAGTCGGCATACAACCGCTTGTTTGTACAGGTCGTTGTCGGTGCTGATTTTCTTTGGGTTGAGTAGCAGTCGGTTGTTGTGCTTCGTCTTGAATGCGATCCCGAGGCCTTCTTCTTTGAATATTTTATGCCTCAGGACCAAAGCTTGACATTTTCAGTTGGTCGTCCTGTGCGGTCTGGTGGTTGTTTTATGGAGCGTTTGACCTTGTCGAGAATGGATGTTGTTGTCTTGTCCGGGAAATCATTAAGGCGAGGCAATCTCAAATTGCTTGGCGTCGTTGGTGAGAGGATATGTTAGCACTCTCCTAAAGTTATATGCAGTTGCGTCTGTTTTGTGTTGAGCGGGATGATTGGGGGTATGTGGGAGAATACTGGCAGCTTTGGATAGTTTCCTGAGTATTGCGAATTCCACCTTCCGTGTGGTACTCTGCATATTAGCATCAAGGAAGTTTATGGATTCTTCTTTTTCACATTCGATGGTGTAGGTCATGGCATTGTGGGACTTGTTGAAAATGTGAAGTATGTCGTCACTACTAGTTAGCTGTTCATCAAATATGATCAGTGTCAACGACATACCGTCTATAGAAAATGATAACTCCGTCTTGGATTAACTTATCAACTAATGGTTTCTCAACATGCCGTAGGAATACTGATACTGCTATGCTTATTGGTGACCCCATGGCGATTCCTTCGGGGATGGCGAAGAACTCATCATTGAGCATGAAATAATTATAGCACTGTAGTAACTTCAACATTGATATAATATCAGAAAGGATCTTAATACTGAACTTACTACTAACGAAGTGAGTGGTGGCTTTTGCAGTATAAAAGATGGACAACAGGATTATCGACTAGTTTCGCCATTTATTCCTGGCTTCTTCAAGGATACACAACAAGAGGCTCGCAAGCCTTTATATACAGAAATTTGGGTACAAATGAACCAATGAGCATGGAGGTACAAGGCAAGACAACAGATTAACTAATAAGAAAAGTAACCAATAAGGCAAATAAACTAAGGAGAAAAGAAAAACAAAAATGTGTAGGGGTCGTGAACGCGGACCCAAAAGAGGTCGTATCTGGTGGTAAAAATGACAAGTGGATTTACTAACAGGACCGTATAAATAAAAAACTGAATGAAAAATTTTTTATATAAAGCTAAGTACAAAATGAATAGATTACAAACGGTCTGAGAGAGGATTGAGTATGGCAAACACATCGAATTCAGTTGGACGATTGAGTAATTGGTCAGGGTTGGACTTCTTGGCCTTGTATATCTCGATAGATTCCAGGGTGGCTGTTTTGGACGGTGTATTGCAAACGTGCATAATGGACATTACTTTGCTTTGTGGTGTAAGGGGGTGTCCGCTGCGTGTCAGCTGGATGGCATAATGTGATCAGTTGTCTTGATTATTGTATTATCTTTTATGGTCCTTAAAACGTATAGCGAAGCTGCGAGTTGAGAGGCCTTTGAAATATTTGTCACAGTAGGCACAACTTAGGCAGTATATCCCTGGTTGATCAAACTTATTGTTATTAACAGTGGACGGTGGATTCAGATGACGGAGAGAATGGGGAGGGGAAAGTGGGGATACTCGCAGACCGAGGGAAGATAGATACATGGATAGCTGGGCAAAATGGGGGCCCAAGTATAACAAGGAGACCCATTTCTTGGAGGGGGGTAGAGGATTGTGCGGGTTGAGTCCCAGGAGAAGCACGTCTACAGCGCTGGAGTATACGGGAAACAGTAGACTGTGAATACCTGTTCATATGAGCAAGAGAGCGGATAATCCGGAATTCAACTAGGCCGGCGAGGGGGTTGAGGGGGAGCTTCAAGGCCCGGTCAATAAGGAAACGTACGGAAGCATATTTGTGTATAGTTGGGTGTGAGGAACAGTGGTGGATAAGGTTGGAGGAGGTAGTTGGTTTGAGGAGGTAGTTGGTTTAAGCTGTTCATGTGGACATTGTTAGTAATAAGGACGTCTAGGTTATGGCAGGGATCTGTTATTTTCAGTTTCGAAGGTGAATTGGATATGGGGGGGGGAACGAATTAAAAACATCAGGAATGGCAGGCGGGGCGGTTAACCAGGAATCATACAGTATAAGGATGCCATCGACATATCGGTAGTAGGCGATGATGCTAGTATTATTAAGGGGGGGGGGCAAAAGTTGGGTCTAAGTGTTGTAAGGTAACTTCGGACAAGAAGCTGCTAAGTGGGAAGCCCATTCCTAGCCTGGAGGGCTGGGAATAGAAGGAATTGTTATAGGAGAAGTAGTTCTGTGAGGATATGACGGCTCGTATGAACAAGTATTCTCAGTCTGCTGTTTCCCGTATACTCCAGTGCCGTAAACGTGCCCTCCTGGGACTCAATCCGCCAAATTCCCTACCTCTCTCCAAGAAATGGGTCTCCTTGTTATACTTGGGCCCCCATTTTGCCCAGCTATCTATGTATCTATCTTCCCTCGGCCTGCGAGTATCCCCACGTTCCCCTCCTCATTCTCTCTGTCATCTGAATCCACCATCCACCGTTAATAACAATAAGTTTGATCAACCAGGGGTATACCGCCTAAGTTGTGCCTACTGTGACAAATATTACATAGGCCTCTCAACTCGCAGCTTCACTATACGTTTTAAGGACCATGAAAGATCATACAATAATCAAGACAACTGTTCACATTATGCCATCCTTCTGACAAGCACCAGACACCCCCTTAGACCACAAAGCAAAGTAATGTCCATTATGCACGTTTGAAATAAACCGTCTAAAACAGCCAGCCTGGAATCTATCGAGATTTACAAGGCCAAAAAGTCCAACCCTGACCAATTACTCAATCGTCAAACTGAATTCGATGTGTTCACCATACTCAATCCTCTCTCAGACCTTTTGTAATCTATTCATTTTGTACATTGCTTTATATTAAAATATTTTTATTTTTATTTCGTACTTTGCTTTATATAAAAAATTTTTCATTCAAATTTTTATTTATACGGTCCTGTTAGTAAATCCACTTGTCATTTTTACCACCAGATACGACCTCTTTTGGGTCCGCGTTTGCGACCCCTAGACATTTTTGTTTTTCTTATCTCCTTAGTTTATTTACCCTATTAGTTAATTTGCTTATTAGTTACTGTGTTGTCTTGCCCTGTACCTCCATGCTCATTGGTTCATTTGTACCCAAATTTCTATATATAAAGGCTTGCGAGCCTCTTGTTGTATATCCTTGAAGAAGCCGGGAATAAATGGCGAAACTAGTCGATAATCCTGTTGTCCATCTTTTATACTGCAAAACACCACTCACTTCATTGATCTAATATCGGCGCGTTCATTTGGATCATTGTCCGACTTAGCCAGGTTGTGTTTTATAATCTGTACAGTCTTGGTAAATGTTACATTAGTGTACAAGCTGGTAATATCCAGTGATATGAGCAGCATATGGGCACTGAGTTGAAAATCCTTAAGTTGGTTGTGTAGCACGGTGCTGTTCTTTATGGTGTATTTATTCCCCAGTGGGTAGTTAGCAATGAGACACGTGGATACTTGTTTAACAATAAAATAGAATGAGGATTGTTGGCAGTTGACAATTGGTCAGACCTGATTATTGAGCTTGTGGATTTTAACCTGAGCACGTAATTTCGGAGGGCGCAGTTATCGTACTATTAATTTATCCACAGTTTCTTTTAGGCGATTCGATCCTAGATTTTTTTATTGCTACCTTATTTCGGTTACCGAATTTTAGAGGTCGGTTTCTTTTTGAGCTTGACAAATTGGTTGTCCTCAATGAACTTGTATATTTTATTATTGTACTCTCCTTCATACACTACTGTTTATAAAAATCGCAACACCCTGATGGAAGAGCCCAATCTGCATTAAATTTGGAGCATTTGCATATCATGGGTCAGAAAAGAAACCATTAGATTTTCAGGTCAATACAATGCGTTTTATTGTCACATCAGTATCGGGTGAAACCACCGTGGGATACAATTACAGCCTCTAATCGTCATGGCATTGAGTCAAACAAGCTCTGAATAAGGGCCTGGGGAATGTCCTGCCATGCTCTGTCTACACGGGTATACAGTTCATCCACAGTTGCTGCTGCAGGAGTCTAACGAGCTAATCGATGAGCAACCCTGTCCCACACATGTTCGATTGGGGACATGTCTGGTGAACGAGCAGGCCAGGGGAACAATGTGCTTGGAAAAAGGCGAGGACATTTCTGGCCACATGCAGTCGGGCATTGTCCTGTGGGAAGGTTCAGCAGGAAGGGGATGACCTCGGGTTGCACAACTTCCCTGATGTACCGGTCACTGTTCAGATTGCCATGGATTCTGATCAGACGGGAACGGCCATGGTAACTGATTGCACCCCACACCATCACCTGCCCTGAATGACGCTGCAAGATGCATTCTGGAAGGTCGCGCTCGCCACGATGTCTTCTGACTCGTATCCTGCCGTCATGGTGCTGCAAGTTAAACCTTGACTCCTCCGAAAACACAACTTGTTGCCATTCAGCTTGCCACTGTTGGTGTTGATGGGCCCATTGCAACTGAGGCGCCGGTGGTTTTGAGTCAAAGGAATCCGCAACACTGGTACTCGTGCCATCAATCCTCTGGAAATCAAACGGCGTCGTACAGTCACACGGCATACATCAATGTGGTAGTCGAATTCGTCCCAAACCCGCATTATCATGTCTCCATCAATCCCACGTATCGCTACCATAATGCATTCTTTCAGCTCATCACGGGGAAGAGGTAGAGTGAAGACCTTGTCCTTTACACACCCCCATAAAAAGAAATCACAAGGTGTGAGATCGGGGCTCTGCAATGGCCACTTTGCAAGTTCCAGATTATTGTTTGCTCGACCAATCAATCCTCAGGTTATTGTTACCTAATGCTACATGTAACAATAAACTTCCAGAGTTTTTCTTTAAGAATCCGTATGTGGTGTGTCTATATTTAAAATAGCTTTGATGTGATACATTTTTAAAAGTTCTTTTGTATTCACCCTGTATTATATTTTTTTATTAGGAAAAATAACAGAAAACGAGACACACGTGCACGGAAAAATGCTATCGGCAAATTTCAATATCGCCAACTTGACTGGTGGAAGGGGGTTAGAAACAGTTGCAAATGATTCTGGGACTGGAGAAATGCTCACTTGTAGCTGATTGGCTGCGCATTAGGTGTGACTTCTGAAAATTCCAACACGGTTGGAATTCGAAAACTCGCGCCGTTGTCGGCTCTCACCCGTTTTCCACCAATAACTCGCTGAATGTGAAATGGCTGCGGCAACCAAAATCACGGTACAATGCGCCAGATACGCCGAATTCGACGCGAAATCTCTGAATGTGAACCGGCCTTAACGCGTTGCTTGTTAGTAGGTTTGATATGTAATAGGGCTTGCTCGACATCTATGTCAAGATTGGTTAAATCATCAAGGCACTGTGATCTGGTTTTGTTGAAATTATGGCCTTTGTTGTTTAAGTCGGTTTCAGCCTCATTGAATGTGATGTCAGTGAGGTTGATGACCTTATCGTGAAATTTAAAACTTTTCCTGGTTTGTAGACATCTTCCCGTTAGGTTTTTGGAGTTTTCTAAGTTTGGCAATAATTCGGTCGAACTTCTCGCTTTTCAAGTCTTGGATCTTGTATTGTATCTCCTCACGAATTTCTAGGCAATGGGTGGGTGTGATATATTGGGAAAGTTTTGGGTGCAGTCAGATGATGGACATGTTGAGCCGGTCCGTCTTATGGCATAGGGCACGAATTTCCTACATGATCCTCCGTCTTTTGTCATATGTTTTTGTTTGTTTGGCGGTGGGGGAGCGTTCCTTAAATTTAATAATTGCATACTTGACTCGCTAAAATATTCAGAGAAGAAGTCCTCAGGATCGCATTCAAGATGAAGCACAACAACCGAATGCTACTCAACCCAAAGAAAACCAGCACCGACAATGATATCTACAAACAAGCAGTCGTATACCAACTATCCTGAGCCGATTGTACTGCTATCTAAATAGGATCAACAATTCGCTCATTTCATACCAGGTTTAAAGATCACAAACGCTCCTGAATAAACTACGACAAATGTCTCCGTACACAGTACACATCATCAGAAATAAGCATTGGATGTTAGACATAGACAAATAAATGCATGATGGTCATCTGGACAAGCAACAATAAAGCCAAGATCTAGTTTCAAGAAGAAATGAAAATCAAGAAACGAAGACAGACGGAACCAACAACACTGCTCAATAACCAGACGATCTTCGAACGGGAAGACTTAATCCAAATACTTATAGATGCAGATGCACGAGCAATGATCATTAACCGGATGTTACCAACCAGCTGTCTAGAAGGTCCGTGGTTTACACAGTCCCCTTCGCTTGATTTTCCTTCTATAGCCACCCAATCATCTTTTACTAATTATATTTAAATTTCTCATTTGCTGATATAACTGACACTTACTGTATAAATATCTGGCCTGGCCAGCTTATCAACTTGCAAATGCTAAGCCTCCGTATAAACGCTTTAGGTGTAATAAAATCATACTACGTCTTTGTTGAATATCACTGGTTGGCGTAAGGGGAGACAAGACCATCAAAAATGGTAAGTCATCATTGTGTGCTAAAGTATTCAAGAAAAAAAAGACAAAATAATTGCGTGCGTATACTGACTGAAAATTCGATCAATATGCATTTTCATATCACATTCTTTTTTGATGTACAGTACTTTCATGGTTCTAAGGACTTGGATGATTTTTGCTTCACCGAATAACCAATGAGAAAATTCCATTTTTTTAAAATCCTAATATGTTTTTGTTTAATACTTTATCCATTATCATTCCAGAGACGACACCCAGGACATATTCTAATAGAGGACATCGGGTTCGTAGATTATGGCGACGTTCATTCCATCCCCCCCTCCACAAAATTATATACCCCTTTGCCTTTGCCTTTTTCAGATGCCTTCTTTCTTCTCGACAGCTCAAAAATTCAGTCCTTTTCCACCATTGTTCCATAATCATCTAGGAATCTCAACCTTTGCCTGACAGAAGAAGAGGACAGAGGAAGAACCTGTGCCCTGTGTCTCAGACTAGATCTAAGAATAGCCATCGTAACTCCTGCTTTAATCTCTCAGCCAGCAACGTCAGCTGGGCCCAGTTCGGCTTACCGCGCTCGGTGAGTGGCATAGCTATGTGCGGCATTGGTTTGTTAATTTATTTTGCTAAGAACTGATATTTAATTGCAATTAAGTACGAAGTGATTCATTGCTAATACTAGATTATATTCATATTTTGCAGTATTCTTCAGTCGGTCGACTTATCTTCAAAGGTGGCCGTTCTCTTTCAGTCGTGAAAGTCCATATCCAGCCTATTACAACTCAACTTTCCAGAGTAAAAGTAACCGAGATCAACCTTTTATTCAAAGAGGCGCGCCATTCAAAGTCAAAAGAGATTGCATCTTATGTTATCGATGTAAAAAATGTCATTAGGAAAAATTCTATTTCAATCTGTTTTCTAATTTCCAATTTGAGATTTATTCCTAAAAACTTATCTGGTTAAATTAATTAACCAAGCTATTATAATTCTAATCAATTATCTGTTATTAAAAGAACTGATTATAAATTTATTTGTCTCAAGTTCTCAACTCTGTGCACATATTTAAGCACACTTTGCTAGTTATCATTTTATAAAATAAGTGACAGTGGACTTTGTCACAACAAAGAAAAAAATCAAACATTGGGTTATTTCTCGATTATACAATCGATGGGTTTGCCTCTAGTAACAAATATACGTGACTGTGGGTTTTCCGTGAAATGGCTGCAACATGACGAATGATGTTGGCTTTCAGTTCAGGCAAGATCCATATGCTTCCATGATGAACACGATCTTTCAGGGTTCCCCACAGCTAGAAATCACATGGATGGGCAGGGTGCACATCTGGTATGGGTTTTGACAGAACACATTCATCAGCGCAGTGGATAGGAAGAGGTTCTTTTTGACATAGAATATGTCTTACATTTTGAGAACAGGATGCCTCGCTTAAATCGTGAATGTTAGGAAAAGTGTTGATCAAGAAAATTTTAATAACGCGAAAACTATTAATGATAGAAGAATGATTGATATCGCATTCGATAGAGTATAGAACAAAGTATGTCCAATTCAATGATTTCGTGCTGACCTTATTGTCTAACGCAAACGCAGTGGAATGTTGATTCAGAAAATCTGCTCTATGGTGGATATTAAATTAGTCTAGCTCCGGCTTCCTTTGTGCTGCCATGACGTTTGAGGTGTCATTTGTTTTATCTTTCTGCGCTTTATAAAATGGTTTAAAATATAAACCTCAACATTTAAGAGTGTTTATTATATCGGCCTTCAAGGTGTGGAAATTTCGCAAATATTACAGAATTTTTAAATTTATGCCTAATAATCTTGATAAAAATAATAGAAACCATCACAGGAATATAGACCGAGAGATGGGGAATCCAAGAAGACTCGAATGTTTGATGTTGAGCATCAATGGGCTCAACAGGAATGCCTAAAAGTTGAGTAGCCGCACTGCCAAGATGAACTATAGCTTGATACGATTGCACCAATAACTGAAAGTTCCACGCAAAAAAAATATATGTTGACTTAAACGTTTCTACATGGAGTGATAGAGTTCATCCAGTGGAAATCCATAACGAGCCATACCCATCAACATCAACAGCATCTTCATCAAATATGATTTAAGTAAGCAGTGACATATATGCGAAAATTTGAGAGACTGAATTCATATTTTGTTTTATATTCATTAACAATGAATTTGGATATTCATGTAATGTTTATAATAGATTTTAGTTTGAGAAGGACTTAAAAAATCCACATAACGGTATTGTGATATATTTGCTCCATCAGTTTCATCAGTTCAATGTGAATGATTTCATGGTATGTATTCATTGTAGAACAAATCTAAAACTATTGGACACGCTGCAGATGTGTGCCTAAGATGCGGGATGTAGTATTGTCTGCTTTGTAGTAACAAACTCCTTTGCTTTTAACCAGTATTATTTGTTAGAATATAAATACATTAAATAAATATTGGAGGGACACTTTAAACTTCACTCCGCTTATATCTAGCATAAAGAACCCAACGAAACTGCTGGCATTCAGTACATTCTGAGGATTAAAGAACGGCACCAGCTAAGACTAACTTTAACATCATAGCACTCGAACGAACTTGCTTAAAGGGATAAATGAAATTCACTACTCAAAATTAATCTTCACGCTTGTTGAAATATAACACAGCACCGTTCACTAGCGAGAAATAACCCGGTCGATGTAGTCATAGAGGAACGCCGACAAAAACTTAGGATATCGAGCTTGCTCCCAGCACACAATATATTTCCTCTTCTCCAGTTTTCCTCTTCTCCTCCACCACGGGAATTATTTTTTCTTCCCCGACGAGAAGCCAATGACGAACTTTCATTCCTCAACAAAACCCTGATCCGCTGTGAAATATTGCTGCCTCCAAGCTTGGCATTAATCTTCCTATTAGCCATATTGCTTCTGTCTCCATCGCTCAGTGCCTATCGAATTCACCCCATCTGAGCCCACGACTTTTCAATCCCGACTGTCGATTTCCGTTCTCTTGCGCTGTCACTTCTCCTCGCATCGCGAATTGAATGTCCCACTCTTCTCTCAACGCGTTGAATCCCGGAAGCTTCTCTCCTCCGGAAAATACGCGTTTTGTTACAGCGAGGTTTCTTTCACTATAACATGCTCCCGCTTAGTGATCGCAGAGAACTGGGGTGATCATGCGACGAAACGATATCATTCAACGTGTTGATTGGCTGCAATGATCTAAATTAGGGTTGTTTATGCTTCTCTTCGAACATCATTGCAATTAATTCTTGGCAACGATGCAGATTCGCTTCCTGTCTCCATGTTGGCTTTGAGTATCGTGACCATTTGACCAGGAACTTCCCAAACAGTACTTTTCCCTTAATGTCAAGCAACCTATCCACTTTATAGACATCTGTAAAGCGTTGATCTGCGATTAGAGCTGGCTTTCTTCTTATTTTCTTACACTGCTTGTATGGCTTTAAGAAAGTACAGTGGAATGTCAGAATACACTGGTAGTCTGACTTTGGAATTTGAAGTTTCACAGTCACCTTGTTATATACTTTGAGAATCTTGAATGGTTCCAGAAACTTGTTATATACTCTTACCCGTTCTGCCCTTGTAGATCTGTAATCGGGAGGCTCTCACTAGCACTAGATTTCCTTCCTTTAATGTGAACGGTGTATGATGTTGATTATAATGTCTAGTGTCGCCTATATTAGCTTTCTTAAGCCTGGCTCTTACCTCTCTAAGTTGAACTGCCATTCGCTTTTAGAATGAGGTCTCCTCATTAGCTCTTTGTGTAAGATTGTTAAGCTATGGGGTACCAACACTTCTCGACTGAGATCACACGTGTACGGAGAGAGCCCTGTGCTTTCAGAATATGCTGAATCAGCAGCAATTTCCGTCGCTGTCAACTTTGTATCCTAGTCTGTTTTGTTCTCATTCAAGTAATGACGTAAGACTTTTATAATGGTCTGGTTCATCCTCTCTGACTGTCCATCAGTCTGCGGGTGGAATGCGCTAGACAGCTTTAATGATGTTTCGAGGATAACAAATATGGATGCCCACATAAAAGATGTGAACCGTACATCTCAGTCTGAAATAATAACGCATGGGAATCCATGTATCTTGAGGACTTTCTGAACCAGTAGTTCAGCTGTAGCTTCTGTAGTGATTGTAGAGGTACAGGCAAAACGTCTAATTCTTTTGGACAGCTTATCTGTGACACTAAGCAGTACATCATGCACTTGCTCCATTAAGGGTAAAGGTAGGATAAAATCGAGGGTGATAGTATGCCACGGAAGTGGAGGGATGTCCAACGTTTGAAGATGTCCATATAGCATTTGACGAGGCACTTTGTTGCGTTGGCAACTATCATATATCTGGCAACGCCTTTGCGGACCTTTGGCCAAAAATAACTGCTTCTTATTCGTTGGACCATCTTATTGACCCCCAGGTGCCCCGCTGGAGGGTCGTCGTGACAAGGCTTAATAATTCTGTCTATAGTTTCCTTTTGTGTAGGCACAAGTAGTCGAGGACCTCCTTTCTCCTCTTTAAATAATAGTCCATCCTCTAGAAAATACGGAGCTTTCACATTCTGGAGCTCTTGCTTTGAGAACATATTTTGAGAACATATTTTTCAAGGTGTCCACGCATTTCCAAGTGCTGACCACTGTACACAAAGCAACTCATCCTTCCGTGTCTGGTTGCATTTTTTCCTTTTTGTCCTGAAAAAAGGGTAGTATTTCTCTCGATCCAAAGCCTTTGATGTCTTCCACATTTATAGCTTCAATTACTTGTATGGGACTTCAGCACTCATTTTATTAACACTTAGCAGCTCTTGAGCCTTGTCATCTATAACTTTCAGATTATCAGCCCTTGATGCTTTTAGTTGATCCTGAATTGGCTAATCAAAAGTTCCACTATACAATTCTATTTTTTGTTTGATGGAACACGAGGTTAACTGATTAGTTAACAATAGGTAACATTGATTAAAGTACTCGATGTTGCCTTTAAACTTGGTCGTATTCAGATTTTTCATAATCTGTTACTGCATTTTTTTTTCTTCAGGTACCTTTTTCTTAGCCATATTTTTCCACTACACACCTTTAATCAGCAACACTAAAGATACACAAACAAAGAAGACACTGAAAATCACTAGCCTGTGCAACCCTGGATGGCACTGTATGATACAACTCGACAAAGTAACTTAAATGTTGGCTACAAATCTTAGGCTAGCTTGGCTAAATAAATCTAAACAACAATAAGGATCACTGTACCACATGCACCACACAATAACAGTAGGATCTAGCTGAAATAGCACTACTAGAGCCATATGGCAACCACAATCAGTTAAACAACAAATACTTTTTTGCACTTAATTTAACATTGAAGACACGTGATTCACTTTGAAACTCAAACTTTTCACTGATCACTTTTTCTTTTTTTCCCTTGAATGCACAAAATCTAATTAGGCTGAAAACACAATGGCACTCATCATCACAGAACACTTTCACAATTTAAATACAACACCAGATAGAAATGCACTCTATACTGTGCAGATCAAAAATATCGCAGTTACAGTAATACTTAAATATAATTAGTAGAGACTACACTTCCCATAACACTATAAAGTATAAACAGAGAAACTTTTGGTGTATGTGATCTGCATATTATGACAAAATATACCTTAAGGTCGACATCGAATCGCACTTTCCCCTTAATGCCACAAAGTATAAGTAGTGACAACCTGACTGCACCCACTCTGAATACTATATCACTGAGAGAGACAAATCAACTGTACAGTCATGGACAAAAAAAACGCTCCCTCACTCGATGCTGCTATATTTTAAATGAGCGTTTA
>JAHWFO010070868.1:38785-57844 GCA_023313115.1 Rhysida immarginata | reverse complement strand
CCTCTTATTACTTTCTATTTGTCCTCCTTCCTGGCCTATCCTTACACGTCTTCAAATTCCTCTTCTGCTTCTTCAGCCAATACAGTCTTATTGTTCCCTATGCCAACTATATATAAAGGCGTCCTTTAGTACTTTTTTCAAAATTCAGAAAAGGCACGAGGATAGATAACCTAAAGACCGTCTCCAGAGTAAACGAATAAGTCGTCAGCGCGACTAGAATGAGGAATCCGAAGAATGTAAAAGGTCGCTCGGCTAATAAAAACCATAGGATCACGAAGAAGTATGTACCACTAATTACCGTGCGGACTCATGGCATCCCGTTTAGAGACGATTTTAACTGAGCTCGAAAAGCGTCTTCAAGTGGAAAAGATCACTGTTCATACGAGCAGAGCTGAAACCGTGAAAGTTAAATGTGAAGATGAAGAAATACACAACAGGTTAGTCTCTGGAATTAAGACTGATAATATTTTAAATATTCAGCATTATCAACTAAAATCGGAGAAGGTCTTGATATACGTAATTCGTAATGTGGATGTTACGTATGACCTTGATGACATCCAAGTACACCGAAAAAGAGCCAACTACTTCCCAGAAAAAGTTATTCGATTGAGGAAAGCCAAAGGATCCATTGATATGCCGATGGTTTTGGTCCTACTCCCGAACACCGTACACAACCAGTCATTGAAAAATATAACACGTATTGGGCCGCTGGCAGTTCAGTGGAGGCCTTTCGAGGGAACAAGAAACCACTACAGTGTTACAACTGCCTGCGCTTCGGACAAGTATCCATGGGCTGCACGGAAGATCCTCGTTGTAACAAATGTGCTGAGGGGCACCAGTCAAGAGACTGCCCCAAGATCAAAGGACAAGACCCCCCCCCCTAAGTGCATCAGATGTGGTGGACAACACACATTAAGTTACAAGAAATGTCCAAAATACCCCCAGGTTCAAAGGATGTCTAGTTCTAAAGTGACAGCAGGCAAATCCTATGCTGCTGCTTTGTCTACCCCGGAAGATAAAGGCCTCAACATCAACGACTTAACAGGTATGTATAAACAATTAGGACGTATCTTTCATCTGTTTTCTAATCTAGGCAAAAGTTACCCACAGTTGAGTGGGCTCCTTACGACCAAATAATTTTTGTATAGCTGCACAACGTTATACTGTAATCAACAACGGTGAACTTCGGTGCGTGGTATGGAACGCTAGGGGCATTACCCGAAAGCGTATCGAGTTTCATAACTTTCTGAGAAAGCAAGAAATCGACGTTGTTTTCCTCTGTAAAACTGACATCAAACCAAGCCAAGACTTAGAGCTACCTGGCTATTGTGTGTACCGTAAGGATCGAATAGCTTGAAATGCTGCAAGATGTGCGTCTGGGGGCGCTGCGATCATTAAGAAGGGAATTCAACACCAAGAATTAGTATCCAAGTCTTATGCAAGTATGGAATCGGCCTCCATCATTATCAATGACGTCTCCTGTGGTGAAGTAAAGTTCGTGGCGCTCTACAATTCACCTGAACATTATCTTGACATTTTCGAGCTTGACGAACTCTTCAGTGGTGACACTCCAGTCGTCCTGGCTGGTGACCTAAATGCCAAACATCCAAGCTGGAACTCCAGAACGCAGAATTACAACGGCATGATTCTCTATAGGTACATACAAGGTAGAGATGATATCATCGCTGCTGGACCTGTAGAGGACACCTATTACTGCGACCACTCCCCTAGTAGTGACATTTTGGACATCTCGCTCTTAAAGGGTTTCTTCAAACCGTACAATATCTTCACTATTGATGACCTTTCTTTTGACCACAAGCCTGTGGCGTTGAACTTTGACAATGTTGACATAAATTTCCGAGAGGAACTCGTACATCATCAAGACTGGAAGCTCTACAAAGATATTCTTAAGGACTATGGCTACCATCCCGACGTTGCTTACTGTACAGAAGGCATCGATTAACTTGTTGGTGACATCACCAGATGTATTAACAATGCCATAGAAGCTAGTAAATATCCATCAGATAATAAACCTTCTCATCGAACCCAAATCACTCTTGGAATCTAATGCCTAATTGCTGAAAGAAACAGGACCCGTAGACTATGGCAACGCTATCGTAAACCTTGGCTCAAAACCAAGTACAACAGATTAGTGTGAAGAGTTCAAGAGGAGATAAAAGAGCTGCGCGATGCTAGATGGAATGAAAAACTCAAAAGCCTGTCGTCTCGCGGCAATTTAATTTGGAGTATGGTCAGAGCTTTACAGAAGAAGAAGAATGTTACGCTTCCTCCACTCCGTACACCACAAGGTGACTATGTGCAAACTGATCAGAACAAAGCCCAAGTCATTGCAGATTCACTGGAAATGCAGTTTGTTACTCCTACCAACGATAAGCTCGAGAACCAAATCATGTCTCAGCATGTGGAAGAAGGTATTGTCAACTTTGATGAAATCCCATAGCATTTAACGAAGAACAGCATCGAGGCTGGAGAGGTCGCCACCATCATAAGTAAACTGAAAAAGAAGAAGACAAGGTGAGTAATAACGCCCTTATAAATTTCCCGAAGAACTTTATTGACTATCTCACTAATATTATTAACGTCTGCTGGAAATTTTCTTACTTCCCTGTGGCTTGGAAGCAAACTTTTGTGTTGAGTATCCTCAAGCAGGGGCAAAATCCTGCGATTCCGGCGAGTTAGCGACCTATTAGCTTGCTACCCACGATGTCCAAAGTGTTGGAGAAAACGATTCTCGTCAGATTCCAAAACCACTCTCTAGCAAATGACCTTTTTCGGGAAGAGCAGTTTGGCTTTCCTGCTGCCCACTCTTGTCCGATGCAGATATAGAGGACCTTATCACCCCCCTGAACCTCTTCAGGTACTGTGGGTTGGTATTTCTCGATGTCAGTAAAGCTTTTGACCAGGTGTGCCATGAGGGCCTTGTCTACAAAATGATCGGAGACGGGTTCCCTGCCGATTTGATTTTTTTGGTGAAATCCTTTCTTGACGGCAGATCCTATCAAGGCAAAGTTGAAGAAAATCTTTCCACGCCTCGTGTTGTAAAGGCCGGTGTCCCTCAGGGTTCTGTCCTTGGGACTGTGCTATTTGATTATTTTGTACATGATTTCCCGATACCCGATAATTGTAATCTGTATTTTTTTGCGGATAATACTGCCATTATGACATGGGCACACCAGCCGGCTCATTCGGCTGCAGTGCGCCTTGAAGCAGTTCGAAGACAGGTTTGACTGCTGGAAGTTGAATCTTAACGTCGGAAAGTGCAAGGCTTTGTACCTCAATAGGAAGCTCAAGCGTCCCCCAGATTCTCAATAAGAAACTGGACTGGGTGGACAACTACAAGTATCTGGGAGTAATCATTGACTCAAGACTCTCATGGAACCGGCATATGTCCTGTGGTCTGAACAAAGCGAAGAGGGCTAAGTAGAGTATCATAGCTCTCATGGGTCGCAACAGCGCTCTCAGCATTGGCAACAAGCTACTTCTGTACAAATCGATTATCTGGTCGATACTCCTCTATGGCATGCCTGCGTGGGCGACTATCTGTAAAACCAGATGGAGTGAACTACAGTCATTCCAGAATGTTACCCTGAGGACCATTGCTCAGTTGGACAGAAGGACGATGAAAAACTAATCCATCCACATGGATTTAAACATGGCCCATATCGGAAAGTTTATTCAGGATCTCCATTTGATTATGATACAGAAGATGAGGACTCACGAGAATAAACTTTTGAATGGAATACTGAAGAACTCATTGAATATGAACTGGCATACGAAGTATCGTAAACGAGGCACGTTCTTGACGTCAATTTTGAAAATATTAGCCACGTCTCCTTCCCGGACTACAGGAAGTCGTGATAATCTTCTTTCTCCTTGTGTTTTTTATTTCGTTTGTATTTTGTTTCTGACAATCGTCAATCTTATTTTCTTTTTTGTATAATATTGAAGACCGCTTGCGTTGGTTAGGCTTCTTGTCTATCTCAGTGTATTTCATTTGGAGTTTATTCTGGTTAGATGAGCTTTGTGAAAGCGCTGCTTTCGTCCCATCCTAACAAATGTACAAATCACTGTTCGATTGTCGATTGTCGATTGTACTTTTTTCATAATTTTAGGATAATTCACTAATATTCTAATTGCTTTTAGAGAATTATTTTTTTTTTCTTTTGTAAAGGATAATCTCTATCCGAAGCGTCAGATTTTTATTTGATTTTATATTTATAGTTTTATTTTGATTTTACTTATTATTTATTAATTATTTTGTTAATTGTTAATTATTATTTTATTTTTCATTTTAATTTAATAACTATTATTTATTGTATTCCAGGGTTTTTGTGTCTCGTCCTTTTCTCTTATAAATATCCGTTCATCAGTTTTAAAGCAAAGATTGCCCTAACACACCATCAGTTATGATCTGTATAATTTTCTACTATATTTAGATAAGGTTAACTTCTCTGAAGAAAGTTACTACATTAGAAACACCATTTGAAATAAGATTTTCTCATGTTATTGGCTCATTAAGGAATGTACTTTCACTGTTTCAGCAAAAGCTTGAGCTTGAGCTTGTACTAGCCCTAGAACTAGTATTATCTCTCCAAAGGTTTAAATAAAAATGAAATAATAATAATTTTTATTATTTAGTTGCAGGCCGGCAATGCTTCGCTATTGCTATAAATATAAAATAACATGTCCTAACTGATTGACTGACTCATTATTGCCGAGCTGAAAACGCAAATCTTTTATAAAAAATTTGTCTACAGTATATTTTATGATGTAGAGACTCACTAAGAAAGGGTTTTACGAAATTCATCCAATTAGGGGGTAATATAGAAGATGTAACTTTTTTTATGAAAATCCGTCACTTTTTAAGTTAAATCTATCATTAAATCAATGCAAATTGGTATTTTGCATTTTGATAGAAAATTAAGAAAGAGGTCTTTCTCGATTTTTGGAATTTTACCACTTAAAAGGGTAATCTAAATAGCCTAAGGGGTTTTACCTGAACGACGATTGTTACGAAAATACTTTCTAAATTTATTTCTAATACCGAGGAAGGGTGCTGACTGGATTTTAAATTGTGGTTTCATTTAATTGTTTGCATAAATCAACAACCCGAAAGTTCACACACCATGAGGGAACACTCTGCTGGATGGTCGCTCCGAATATATTAAAATTGTTCTGCATAATCTATACATAGGAAAGACGGTTTTTTTTCTCATTATAATGCAACTAGCTGATATACCCGGCGTTGCTCAGCTTGTTTTTTGATGAAAGTTTGTAATTTCTGAATAAGAATATACGGGAAAAAAACACATGAAAAAAGCTTCCGAACTAAAGCCACATAGATTAAGAAACGTCAGATAAGACTATGGCGTTTCATTTTCTTTCTATTTCCTTCTTCTTTCGAATCTACATACGTAATACTAGTTCAACTGTGTCAAACTCACTCAACTAAACACCACATTCCTATGTGAGCGAAGCCGAGTAGAACTGCTGAAGGGCAGTAGTTGGAGAGAACAACCATTGGGAGCATTTTTAAAGAAGTCTTTTTCGTTTCTTTAAATTGAATTTTTACTATATTAATTCTTAGCTTTTTTCAAGAATACTTATTCTGAATAATCACATTCAGATGTTGCAAAATTTCATCAAAAAACAGCTTGTGCTGCGCTGGGCAGATCAGCTAGTAACTAAGTCAACCATAAGGGGTGACCAGTAAGACACCGAATATGAACTCATTTCATCATGTACTATTAGAACATGTGCCATTGAATCGATTTGGACCATTATCTAAATAGTACATTCGCGGAACTATATTTATCAATTGGCAAAAGCATTAATTAATACGATTATATCTCGTCATTACGACTTTTTTGAAATATTATATTATTCAGCATTAAAAATTTCTAGGTGGGGTCATGAAGATACTGTGACATGTCATGCCAGTTGACAGCTCACACATGCCCGGCCTATATAACTTTAAGTTATAATTGTGGCGGTTTTTGTTTTGTTGTGTCTGTTCTGTGTTGTCAGGTTAATTGAGCCTCGTCTTTGATCACTGTATTTTCTTATTTTATATATTTCCTTTATTAATTTTCTTGTAGCGATCGCTGTCGCGTTATGGCGACGCCGCAGCGTTCGCTATTGGTGTTAAGAGCTGATATTGTCGACTTACAAGGAGACCACCAACCAACCTAGTGTCCGATTTTGATAAAACATGGTATGTAGGTAGAAGACCATCTACAAAGACCATCTACAAAGACCATCTACAAAAGCATCTACAAAGGTGAAAATTCTAGAGTGACGAAAGTCCCATAGGCCTAGAAATTCGAGCTTTAAATTTACTGTAAACAAACATAAAAAACACATTCTGTTAACTAGCATCGCAGTAGCGTAGTGGTTAATGTGCTGGCTGAAATTTTAATACTATTTTCGCTGTTCGAATTTCTCCTTGTGCTGACATATTTTTTATATTGTAATAAATTTATTTTTTATGTTTATAAACAAACGTTGTTGTTTATTTTTTGTTTTATGTTGTAAACAAACGTTGAAACAAAGATTTATTTTATCAGAATAAGTTGCAGCAATTCTTTTTCTTTCATGAGTTATGAAATCTCCGTCTGGATCATACAATGGATCATTTTCTTATTCTTCTTCTGCGTCAAGACATGTTTCCTGTTCATTTTCGACATCAAATGCCCTTCTTCTTCAAGTTCCAATGTTCTATATTTTAGGTCTGTGAACAATGATTGTATAAAAATCACAAGTTCTTCTTCTTCACAATTCAGCTAACCATAATCATCATTCGGGTATGATTATACATAACAGATAGTTGGCTGATATTACTCAATCCACGTACATTTGACATGATGATTGTTGATGAATTTAAACTGGATTAAATGAGATGGAAGAAAAATAATTGGTAAATAATAAAAACAATATGAACATTAAACAGTTAAACATTATATAATTATATTTTAAATTTACTTACAAATTCTGTGACAAATGATGAGTTTTAAGTAACTAATTTAATTGATAGTTAATTGATGATCAAAGTTTTGTATGTTGATAATGATAAGACATTATTGAATCGATTATCATATTGCTTCTGAATTTCGAATGACAAGCACAAATTTAAAATATGTTTTGAAAATAATGTGGTTTTATATTAAACTATTAGTAATATTATGAATCTGAATGTCAAAAATATGAATATCAAAAAAGACTAATGATGAAAGTTGCTGTTGAATTTCGAATGATAAACACAAATATGATGTTAAAAATACAAATATGATGAATAAAGAGTGAAAATATTATAAACGATTTCACGACCTTGACTCGAACCAGGGACCTTCGGGTTACCGTAAGGTGTTTGACTATTTATTCATAAATAAATCCTTGTTTTAAAATGTGTTTTCGAAAAAATCATTCCTGTTGCATGACAACAAGTTAATTAAATGTAATAAATTTAATACAATATAAAAAAATGTCAGAACAAAGAGGGATTCAACTAGCAAAAAGTGGGAGCAGTTCAGAAGCACGTAAACCACTACGCTACTGCGCCGCTATCTAACAGAATGTGTGTTTTTTTTCTGTGTGTGTGTTTACAGTAAATTTCAAACTCGATTTTCTAGGCCTATTGGGATTTCCTCACACTAGAATTTTCACAAAGGCCTTTGTAGATGGTCCTCTACCTATATACCATGTTTCATCAAAATCGGACTATAGATTGATTGGTGGTCTCCTTGTTAGTGTATTTCTAACAAGGAGAGGGCCCCAACGAACAATCGAGTTTTCTGATGCTCTTTGGTAGAACGGTAGTCTGATATGCACTTTTCCTAAAACCTAGTGCGCAGACTCCAACTTGGCCCTATTTTCGAGAAAATACCTTTTAAAGTCTGTGTTATATAACTAGTGTAAACTGTACCTTGGTAATCATCACAACAGTGGCAGCCGAATCGGTAACGTCATGGTGCTCGAATCACGAGATCGTGGGTTCAAGTCCACGCGTTGATTTTTTTTTTGTTTTAATTTTTATAACACTGCTTTTAAAGACCGCAGTTCTTTCGGTTATTTCCGGTTTGGTAAGCTAATCGTATAGACGCTGCGATGGAATCAATACCAAACACTTCTGGAGCCTATGATAATAGGTGTACTCCTTGTGAAGAAATTGAGCAAGGTTATAGAACAGATTAGAGAATTGACGTGTTGTTTTATCCAGAGACTGTGCAGCAAAAGCAAGAACTCACCGATGGAATATTTCATATGCGAAAATTGCTGATTGAATCCAATGTCATAACAGACACAGTGAGTACAACATTTAGCAACCGATCAATGCCCCTAGCCAAAGAATTATTTTAAAGATTTATACAAATGAACGACGAAATGGAGTTCACGGAAGAAGAGGCTTTGGTATTAGAACAAGATACACGTGACCCTGTATCCAAAAAACAAAAAGCGACAAGCAACGAAGAAGAAGAATCGGAAACGCTAAATAAAATTCCGTCTGCTGTCAAAATTAAAGCTGTGGAATTGGCTCATTCACATCCGAAATGGTCGATATATACTTTGCGCAAAGAATCAACACAGTTTTTGGATGTGTTTTTTTAAAAAGCAGATCACAATTGTCTACTTGGAAAAAACATATTGAACAAGGCAGCACTTGATATGATAAGTTAGAGGTCATAAACAGGAGCGTATATGATCCATTTATCATAGGGGCCTAATTACGATTTGCATGCTGAAGCAATGGGCAATGAGCGCTGCATTCCAATTTCTTGACGGAACTTTTCAGTTTGTTGCATCGGATAGATGGGTGAAGAATTTCAAAATAATGTATCCCATACCTCAACGACATGTTACGCTATACGTAAGTGCAAAGATACAGCAACACATTTAGAAATATTAGTAACTGCTGTCAAATATCAAGAGCAAACGTGTGCAATTATTGCTGATTTTGATCCCGATTACATTATAAATACTGACCAAACTGTTTGTGAGTACAGAATCAGCAGTTGTCGCTCTCTTTCTCACAAGGGCGAAAAAGTAACTGAAGTTGCAGTTGGCCAAATGCAAAAATTAAAGCATTCATATATAGCACAGTACTCTATAACTTTATCTGGCAAATTGATGCCAAGAGTATTCGTTTATTTGCAAGAAAGCACCGGAAAATTTGGTCCTCGTATAAAATGGAAGTCGAACAATACATGCAGCAACATGCCAACGTTTATGTCACATCCACAAAGTCCAGAAAGCTACAAAAGGACACGTACGAACAATTACTTGAAAACATAATACAATTTTATGTTTGATAAAGTTACATTTTTTTACATCGTGGACTCTTGGAGTGGCCAGACATCTGTAACCATGCATCAGATGAAGTTTACTAATGGACAAAGTCTTCCTACGTGTACGTTATCGATCATACAGCCGAAATGTACACCATTGTGCCAAGCATGTGACGTTTATTTTTATCGTCAAATTAAAAATCACGCACTCATTCATGATCAATTACAGGCTCCAATATATTCAAATATGTTACGGTAATTATAGTGTACAGATTTTTTTGTAAAAATATAATTTCTTGCAATATATGTAACATTTGATTGTATTTATATCAGATACGCCTGGTATGCTGCCAAATTGAAGCCTACAAAAGAAAATTTTTGAATGTAAATCAAACGCATGGAAAAGGAAAATGCAACTGCAAGATTAGTCCTGCATTCATCCAATGTTCTTGGTGTTGCACACATTTATGTTTCAAATGTTTTTTTGAAGAATACCATCCAGCACATGGTATTCGACAAGCCTAACTGTAAATATTCTACAATTTCGAAATTATTTGTTAAAACGATTATTTTATGTTATTAAGTAGCGGAAGAATGAAGCTACTTATTGTTTTCACAATGTCCGTCTGTCTGTCCGTCCGTCTGTCTCCTTCATAATTTCCGCATTTTTGACGTAGTAGGTTGAATTTCAGAATGTAGCTTACTATGGGCATGTGCACCTTCACTGTTTAATTTGGGTTTAATTGGCCCACTGGGGGCGGAGTTTCGGGGGCGAAAATTAGAGAGGACCAAAAGGTCTACGCGTATTTATGCATATAAAGGAGTGAAATTCAGTGTGCATATTCCTCTAAGCAAGGTCAACATTACTGTAAAGAATGGAAAAAAATTGTCCCAATAGGGTCGGAGTTGCGGGGATGGCAATCACGTGGTCTTAAGAAATTTATGGCAACATATAGGGTGTAATATATCATTCGGTCGAAAATAATGAGAAAGGAAAAAAGATAGGATTATTTTATATTTTTTCTAAATACAGGGTTCGAAAAAATCTATTTTAATTGAAAAAATAGGAGGATTAAAAAGTGCAGATGCAAGAATATAAAAAATTAAAGAACGGTATTGTTAGAAATTTTGGTTAACAGCAAATAAGTCAAATTATGCTGAGTCGAGTGCGGTAAAAGCGCAAAAAGCAGCAGCAAAGAGAGTACCAACAGCTAGTGTCAAGGCCTGGGAGAAGTTCGGGGAGAAATTAGAGGCAGACTGTGGTTCAGCAAACAACGTATTCTGGTAGACTGTGCGCCGCCTCTGTGGAAAGAAGTCTCTTTCATCACAAACCATTAAGTGTTCAGATGGGAGACTTCTAAAAACGGAGGAGAGCATATTGCATAGGCAGAAAGAATACTTTGCATCTCTTCTTAATCCGGTGACAGCAACAACTGAGGCACATGAGGTGCACTTTGGAGAGGAAAATTGTTTAGGTAGTATCACTGAAGCATAAGTCAGATGGGCAATTAAGTCCCTGAAGACTGGCAAAGGTGCAGGTGATGATGAAATCCGGTCCGAGGTGTTAAAGGCCTTAAATCAGGAGGGTATCCTGTGGCTGACTCGAGTGTGTCAGATTGCTTGGAAATCTGGAAGACCCCTGAAGGATATGTGAAGTCGGGAAATAGTCGAATCCTAACTATCGGGGAAGCAGTGTGGTTTCCAACCTGGCCGAAGCACGACGGATCACATTTTTGCTCTAAGGCAAATCTTTGTGAAATCCTAGGAGTATGCAAAAAAGGTCTACGCTTGCTTTGTGGACCTTGAAAACAATATGACAGAGTTCCTTGGGAGAAGCTCTGGCAAGTGTTGCAAGAGTATGGAGTGGATGGGCAATTACTGGTTGCTCTCGTGTCTCTGTACGAAAGCTCTGAGATGTGTATCTGGATAAAAGGCATTAAGTCAAAACCGTTCACCGTGGGTGTTGGACTCCTCCAAGGGTGCGTACTGTCGCCCCCCTTGTGCATTATCTTTATGGACTGGATAGACAGGGGCAGCCGAGGCGATGAGCGTTTTTGCGTGGGCGACTACCTGGTGGAGAGGTTGCTCTTTGTTGACGACCTTGTCCTCTTGGGGGGCGATGTCCTGTCCGCCCCCACAGTGCATCGGCTGCAACTCCTTCTCACCGGAGCCTGGATCCGATGTAAGCAGTGGGCGACAACCTGTGGTCTGGACTACAAGAGAGATAAATTTGGCTACCTTTATGTCCCTCCATACAGAGCCTTGCGAGAAAGACCAGCAACAGTGCTTATAGGGAATAAAACAGTGCGGTATACTGATTCCATCAAGTACCTTTGTTATATACTTGATGCATGGGGAAGCTGGGTAGGCCACATCTCCTATCTCTGCAAAAGAGCGGCAACGATCGGAATCAGAATATTTATATTTGCAGGAAAATATTAGGAATTTCTACCAGGGCACGCAAGGCTCTGCTGATCAACATTATCAACCCCATGCTGCTGCACGGAGCGGAGATATGGGGCCAATGGGCCATCAACACGCATCCAAGGAGGCGTCTCCAGACTTCCTGGCTACCTTTTCTTTTGTTCCTGGCGAGAGCCTATTGCACCTGTCTCCACGGAGGACCTGCAGGTCATTAATGGCTGCCCACCTCTTCATCTTCTAGCATAGATTCCAGGAACACCGCACTAGCGGCTTTCTGGAGTATGAGGCCCCAACCGGATTCTCCTCCCAACCACGTGGCTCAATCAGTCGAAAGTCGCGCCAGTGAATTCGGTGTTGTCAGACTCGCTGGCGGCTCTTAGAGCAATTACGAGCAACATAGGTTCTTCCAAGCAGACCATCGCTGCCAGGACTGCTTGACTGCAGGCAGTCGATTTACGATGGGTCAAATGGCCACAACGAGCTTGCGGCAACGAGCTTGCGGCGGTCCATGGCAAAGGGAATGGGATAATTCCACGAATGGGAGACCGGTTCACTAGATTCTGCCATGGGTATCGACCGATACAATGGGCTAGCACCCCCGAACAATTCAAATGATCACAGGCAAAGGTCCCTTCTTGGACTATTTAGCGCGGTTTAAGCTCGTTACAAATACGACACTCTGCCCATGTTGATCCGGGCCTCATTCCCCGAGTCACCTCCTCGATGCCTGCATGCTCCCTGCAGTTCTAAATGCTTGGGCGAAGAACCACGCTTCGCTTCAGTGACACAGCTAAACGCGTCCATTCGCATACATGGCTTATTTGAATGCATTAATTCTTATAGATTTCGAAAAATTCTCAGTGAAAGCAATTGCAGCCACAACCTTTGACTTGCCATGATAAGAGTGGTGTATAGTTTTTGCAGATTAAACCACCCCTAGGTCGTGAATTTCAGACCGGGGAAATGGTGTTTCATCTTGGCTTCTTTCAAGCCGTTTGGTCCTCGTGACTTGGTCGGCAAGGGCCCCTGCAAGCAAGGACCCCAACCCAACAAGACCTTGTCCTCTTTGGGTCTTCTCGCACGAACCTTCAGCTTGCAATCGACCAGTTTGCAGCCGAATGTGAAGAAGCTGGGATGAAGGTCAGTGTGGCTAAAATTGAGGTTCTGGTCCTTTCAAGACAGCCTGCTCAGTGCGCTCTCCATGTTAGGGGAGCCTCATTGAGACAGGTGGAGAAATTCGAAAGCCACGTCATAAGTTGTTGCCGCGCCATGTTCAATAGCGACTGGCCAACTGCCATAAACTATACGAACGATACCTGGAAATGAAAAGTGGAAATACCTGGTCATTCTTGAGGAGCTATATGTTTATTTAAGCGACTGACATAAATAACGAGCCATTTCCTACCGCCCAAGGGGATCTGAAGACTTCAGAAAAGAGTACCGTGAATGCAATGAAACGTTTTAAAATAGTTCATGAAAGTGGCGGGATACAGCTATAACGACAAGTTAACTTTACACAAAGGCCAAAGTCAACGCGATGTACTATGAGATTAAGGTTCTAAACCCCATATTTATCCGTGACATCCCTGTGTATACGGTACAGATATAAACAAAGTATGACTGCACCAAGACATGCAAGTATATACCGGAATCCGCTCCATTGCATTTAGCGATATACCCATCAAGTTGCCGGAAGCGACGTCGATGGATGTTTGTAGCTTGGCCCATTTAAATAAGCCCTCGGAATCAGACGACCGCGAACAGTGGAGGATCTTAGGAAAGCGTGTCAACAGGAGTGGTTATTAATATATCTTGGTTTTTTGCGAGCACAAATTTTATCTGTACGCAGCCCGAGACAAACACAAACCAACTAGAAAGTCTACGCCCTAGCCCTCTCGGCCGCCTGGCCGGCTAAAAAAAAAAGATGAACTCAAGGCTTCCGCTACTTTCCTATACCTTCCTCGGGAGGCTTAATTTCTTGTTTTATTATAAAAGCAATATGGGCAAGAAGCAAAGACATCAAAACCTGAACTTAAGAAGAAATGAAAAGTTAAACATTAAAAAATTTGTTTTTTCTTAAAATCGATATATGTTTAGTAATTATTTACTCTTTTATAACAAATATTATTTATGTTATTTATGACGACAAACTTAAAATAGTTTATACTTGCGATTCATGAGCTCATTGGTGCTAATTTTGGCGAAAGAAACAATGGCAAACACAGTAAAATGCGAGAGCAAAAAACTTACGATGTTTATTGACTGAGTATTACAAGGAAGAGAGAGAAATACAAATAACGCAGCCTGGTGGCAAAACTGAAAAACGGCAAAATACGAAAATATCCTTAACATTATAGCCCCCATCTTGAAAGGCTTGACTTTTAAAACGTGGCAAAAAAAAAGCAATAAAACAAATAATCAAAAAACATTAACAATCGTTGGGTAATGGACAAATCTAGGAAATTGATCTTTTCAAAAGTCCGGTATAAGTGCAGATGGTGGCTACATGAGGTATGCACATCTCTGCCCAGATGAAGCTGGGTGATGCGGCCAAGCTTCCAAAGGATAGTTGGTTGGAGATCGTCCTTGCTGAGCACAAGGGAGTCTAGTTTCAAGTTGGATCTGCAGTGATGCCATTTTGCTTTCTGCTACAATTCGCAGATATTTTCCAAACTCCATCGCTTCCAGAAGTGCTGCAGTAGTTGCTGAACCTACTGGAACCGGAAGAGTCTGAACAAAGGAATTGGAATGACTGAGGGACCTGCAGTCGTGGTAAGTGGGCTTCCAATAAGAAAGTGACCTGGTGCCATGGGTTCAAAAACTTCAGGTTCACTAGATAGTGGAGTCAGAGGACGAGAGTTCAATACCGCTTCGATTTGGGCTTGAAGAGTATAGAGTTCTTCAAAGATTAATTTGGCGTTGACAATGACTCTTTTGAGATGATGCTTGGAGGAATTAATACCTGCCTCCCAAAGGCCACCAAAATGGGGAAAACGAGAAGGAATGACGTTTCACTGAATGAAATGCCACTGAATACCCAGCTTGGAAGCAGAACGAGTAATGCAATCTTCGCGGGACTTCAAAATCACGCTAAGATCTCGGAGCAAGGAGCAGGCTCCCAAGAAATTTCTCCCGTTTTTCAAAAAATTTGTAAGGGGCAGCCACGACGAGATACGAATCTTCTAAAAGTCAGAATGAAGGAATCTGTCGTTAAGTCAGTAACGAGCTCGAGATGAATGGCTTTGGTAGTGAAGCAAACAAATAAGCACACAAAACACGTGGAAGTCTTACAGCCTCGACCCATTTCGTCTTTAATCAAAATAGGGCCTGCATAATCTATCCCAACAGATTGAAAGGGAAAAGATTTTCAACTCTGTTACGAGGAAGGTTACCCATGACAGGTGTAATGCCTTTCGAAGCAGCACGAAAACAAGTAACACACTGAAGAACAACACATTTAACCAAATTTCTTCCAATAGTAATGCAGCATCTTTCTCTTGGTGATGCAAGAAGTAGTTGAGGACCAGCATGCAAAAGGCAAAGGTGTTCTGAGGTGACTAAAAGTCTAGCTAGTGGATGCTTCCCAGAGATGAGGAAGGGAAACTTCTTATTAAACGAATACTCAGAAATAAGCAATCTACCCCCAACTCGCAGCAGGCCGTGAGATTTTAAAAACAAGGACTACAAGGGTAGTTTCGAACGTGAGTTCTGGGATTGACAAATTTTAATCTCCTCAGGGAACGAAAGTCTAACAAGAGTTAGGAAGGCACACTCAATTTCAGAAAGTGTAAGAGGACCATACATTTGGACATCCTTGGGACATAGACAATTGTTCCTTAAACGCAATATAAGGATAATGATGCGGTTCATATGATCGAAATCTGAGAATCTTGAAAATGGGAATGAAGAACATTCAGCAGTGGCAGATATTACATCTAACCTTTTTACTTCCGGAAGATCAAGTGGTATGGAAGGCGTTTGGAGAGTTCAGGAAGATTCTTCTAGAGAGAGCCATGGTGGTCCATGAAACCACAAGGCGCACTCCTTCAGCACAGTAGGAGAGATCCCTCTTGAAAGAATGTCGGCAGGATTTTTGTCACTGGAGGCGTGGTTCCACACAGCATTGTTGGAAAGTGTCTGGATCTCAGATATACGATTGGCAACAAACGTAGGTAGACGACTTGGATGCATTTTCAACCAAACAAGTACAGTAGTGGAGTCAGTCCAGAAGAAGCACTGATCAAACGTAATTTGGAGCGCAGAAGTAACCTGCTAAACTAAGTGGGCGAGAGTAAGAGCACCACAAAGTTCTAGTTTGGGAATAGATACAGATTTAAGAGAAGCCACTTTGGCTTTTGAACACAATAAGCTTGAGAAAATAGCAACGTTTTCATCAAAAGAGTGCACATAGATGCAGGCGCCATAAGCCTTAATGGACGCGTCGGAGAAGGCATGAAGCTGTGTGCTTTTCTGCTCATCGCATATGATACGTCGGGAGAAGGCAACTTTGTTTAGGGCAAGATGATCACCTTTCAAGGTCAACAATTGAGTGGACAAGGAGTAAGGAAGAATATCCTCCCAAGAAAGTTTTTCTAACCAAAGCACTTGCAACAACATCTTTGGCCCTAATAGTGCAAGGGCTTAGCAAGCCTAGAGGGTCGAAAATCTGAGATATCTCGGACAGGATAGCACGTTTAGTTATCTTTTTTGAAGAGGTATGAGAAATGAAGAATGACTAATTGTCATCAATTGGCGCCCAAAGCAGTCCAAAAGTCTTTGTGGTATCATACGAGCCAATATCAACTAGGATAGGGTGAATATCGGATTCCAGGAAGTCTGAAAGAATTAGAGGCTCGTTCGAGATCCATTTTCGTAAATTGAAGCAACCAGTTTGTAAAGTAGCAGAAACGTTTTTGCACAGTACCTTTTCTGTGGAGATGTCGTTCGCTCCACTCAACAAATCGTCAACGGACAAGTGTTCTTTATGATTCGAGAGACTCCAGGAAAGGATTGTGAGCATTCAATGCCCAGTTCGAACAAACATCGAATTGCCAAGAAGCTAGCAGAAGTAGTATTATAGGTTTTGATGGCGTCATTTGGATCAGGTATCCATAAGATGTGCTGCAAGGGTCTTTGAGATTCCTCAACCAAAACCTGGCGATACATCTTTTCTATATCAGCTGAGAAGACGTAGATATGTTTGCGAAATCGGATTAGGACACTGAACAGATCCTGTTGAATTGTAGGGCCAACCAATTGTAAGGAATTAAGTGATTCACCCGATGTAGTAGGAGCAGAGGCTTTGAAAACAACACGAAGCTTTGTAGTTAGACTATCTTCTTTGAGAACGCCATGATGAGGTAGAATGCAGACAACCTCAGAAGGTGCAGGGTCGCACACGGACATGTGGCCCAAGTCTTTATATTCTTGCATGAAGTGTGTATAACGCCGATGCAAGGCAGTGTTGGATGCAAATATTCTTTCACGATTTAGAAGAGATTTTTCAGCTATTTTGTATGAATCACCCAATAATTCTGGAGCATTATTAAAAGAAATACTGACAATAAATCGACCACTAGAATCACCCTTGGTATGGCTCTTGAAGTGAGATTCACACTCGACTTCTTTCAAAGTGCCTAGCTTAGGGGTAAAGGTTTCTTCCTGTTTTCCAGAAATATTTCCAATTTTTCTTGAATGCAAACAGAACTATGACTAAAATTACAACGACTGTCCTGGGAAGTATTCAAAAGACACGAACCAGCTACAATCCATCTAAAATGAGAAGCTTGTAGAATAGACATTCTGGGACCAAGTGGAATGCGCCGAGTGAGAACAGTTTTCCAGAATGAATTTACTCCAAGGAGAATGTTGATTTCTCCAGGGACATTGAAGTGATGATCAGCCATCTTCAGGTCGTGGGGAATGTTTATGCTGGCATGATCAATTGGTGTATTGGGCAGAGGGCCAGTAATCTGAGGAACAACCAAACATTGAGCTTTCCAGCAATAATTGGATACTCGAGAGTGCAAAAGAATTTCACAACGACAATGGAGACTAGTAGTGGAATTGGTGATGCCCTGAACTTGTATGTTGACTGGAGTTTGAGGCAGCTGGAGCTTGTTACATAGAGAAGAAGTTACAAACGATGAAGTGCTACCACACTCAAGTAGAACTCTTGCCTGATGAACTTGACCTTGACTATCAACAAGATTCACAACAGCAGTGGAGAGAATGCACATTATTCGGAAAAGGAAAATGCCAAGAGGGTGACTGTATCATTTTCGACAACTGACTTCTCGGGGTTGGTCATGGGATTAAGATGTTGGAGCAGGCAGCCCGTTCATCGTTCCAATTTTGGCGCCTGCACGTGCCTTAGTTTCGGAGTTTGGCGCTCGACGTGGGACTTAGTCGAAATTTTGCCTCCTCCACCGCGAAACGAGCTTGCACTTATTGCAGCTGTTCATACTGAAGTGACCTTTAGAAAGACAATTTATACAGCATTTTAAATTCTTTACTTTGGCAAAACGTTCTTTGACAGGCATAGATTTGAAACAAGAACAAGAGTAAAAGTTGTGATCTTCATTGCAGACCGGACAGGAGGACGACATCGAGATTAAACGTCTTGACGTGGTGGATTGTTTATTTGTGAGTTTAGTATGTCTTTGTTCCACAGTCTCCAACAAAGAGGCCTTGTTTTATAGAAATTTAATGAGATCATCGAATGTAGTTGGATCAGAAGTAGCAGTCTTGTTTTCAAATTCTTTTACAGTGGTATTATCTAATTTGGAGTTGATAAGATAGACGAGGAATGCATCTCTCTGATGCTCTTTATCGATCAGAGAACCCAGAGATCGAAGATTTTTCTTAGCTGAATCAATCAAGGTGTGCAGTCTAGCAAAGGATTCTTTAGAAATGGGCTCTAGATCAAAGATGGCCTTCATAAGATTATGAATTAGTACCTTTCGATTGTCATAGCGATCATGAAGACTGTCCCAAGCAATAGTGTAGTTGTCACCAGTGAAGGCTGGATTCTTAACGACCTCTGCTGCTTTGCCAGTCAGCGAGGCACGCAAAGAATGAAATTTTAGTATGTTACTGAGTTCGCTATTTTCATGAACGAGGGTCGTAAATATGTCTTTAAAGTTCAGCCAGTCTTCAAATTTTCCACTAATTTCTGGCAGTTTAATGGTAGGCAAGTTAATCAAATTAGATGACAAATGAGAGTGGCCTGAGCTGCTATGCGAACTTACAGAACCGGATGGGGAGGTTGGACGAGGCATGCTTCTATCTAACAAACGCTCAGCGCTAGTAATTATGTTAAAGTACTTATCTT
>JAHWFO010070868.1:3996-33785 GCA_023313115.1 Rhysida immarginata | reverse complement strand
GCATAAATTATAAAGGCGTAACTCAATTGGAAAAAGGTATCTGAAAGTTGTTCCACGCGAAATTGAAAGTGAAACCCTGTTCAAAAAATAGCGAATTACTTAAAAAAAAAAGAAAAGAAAAAGCAAAGTTCACGAATAAAATAAAAAACCCTGTCACACCATAGCTTGTGTGGGAAAGAAGTAAAAATTGTTTTCCGCATGTTTAATCATGTGTTTTGCATCTCCATCACTTACTTCTGACCATGTCGGCAGTTGAAGGCAAGGTTTCTCTATTTGCTTCATGGATGGCGCAGGAATTAGGGACTATCATGAGCAGTGCCACCAGAAATTCGAATTTTGTTGAAGAAAGAACAAAAAACTCTTTTGAAAAATCTCAGGTTGACAGTGACATTCCTTTTACTTTGTAGATTTAGTGTGCAAAGTTTCAACCAAACCAATGACTGGTAGGAACGCATATGATACAAACAAACCACAAACAAACAAACATTCATTTTTATATATAAAGACTTGCTTATATACCCAGCGTTGCATGGGCTTTTTTTGATGAAATTATGTAATACGTGATTGTAAATTTCCAGAAAAAATGAAGACTTAGAAAAAGCTTGGAATTTATTAAGTAAAAAAAATTTTGAACATTTGAAATGACTTCTTTTTAAATGCCCCATTTGGATGATCTCTCCTATTTCGGTCCGTTAGTAGTTCTGCTCGTCTTTGCTCATATCGGAATTGTGTATTGCTGAGTTAGTTTGACGCAGTAACGGAGAAAAAAGGTGGGGGAAAATGTATGTAGATTCGAAAGAAGAAGGAAATTTTATGAAAATGATGCAATGTTTTTTCATACGTGTCTTCTCCCCTGGATGGGCTGTTGTACGCAAGCTTTTTTCTTGTTTTCTTTTCACCATTTTTTCACATTCAGTTTTTGCAAAATTTCATCAAATTAGAACCCGAGCTTTGGCGGGTTTATCAGCTAGTGCACGCATTTGTTATCCATTTTTCCAATTCCGACACTTGGATGAAGTCCAAAATCATAAATTGGTTCGTAATGAACTGCACCGAGCTTTTAGTTAATGTGCAGTGTTCGTCTGGTTTGAGCAGTGCGTGTTCGAGCTTTTCCATTCTTGCTTTTCTTTGCTCGTGTGTTTCAGCCGTTCGGGTTTGAGTAGTGCGTTCTGGTACGTTTTCCGGTCTTGTTTCTCGAAGCTAGTCTGTTTGTGAACTTGTGATGCCTTTTTCTTTTGTGCTTAAAGTATTGTTCGTCCAAGCGCATGTCGTTTGGGTGGCATAAATGTTTTGGCAGCCAGAGAAATGCTTCGTAGCGGCTATTTTAAATTCACTTCGAAAAAGCAAAGTAAATGCGTTTGATATCTATTTTCTAATGACTCTCAGCAATTGTTTATTCACAACAAACACCATATTCCAAGCGTAAAAGAAAAATTCGAAACTGAAATGCAAAATACGGAACTCGAAGATGTTTCCAACAAAATTGAAATTGAAACCATGACCGCAGAATTGTTTGTTTCACCCCGGGGTGGGTAAGAAAAAAAATAAATTAACTGTTTACCTCAGGTTTACTCATGTGTTTTGCATCCCCCTCACCACTGTCTTTCTTCGGCTCTGCGCCAAACTCACTCAACTTTTGCTGGCCAGGTGGCCGAGAGGTCTAGGGTATAAGCTTTCTATTTCTCTCACCTGGTCGTGGGTTTAAATCCCGCCGTGGGCATGGATGGTTGTGTTTCTCGCGCGCTGGATACAGATATAACTTGTGTAAAAAGGCACAAAATGACCATATTAGTTGACGCCAAAAAATTCTAATAGACAAACCAACCAGTCAATTTTTCCAAACATTCCAAAAGCGAAATCGAGTTAACTTCTTTAGGGCCAAAAGTGGAGCGGCCATCCATTGGGAGCACTTTAAAGGAAGTCTTTTCGTGTGTTTATTTCCAAGCTTTTTCTATGTGTTCATTTCGTTTGTTTTTTCACATTCAGATGTTGCAGAATTGCATTAGAAATGCGCTTGAGCCACGCCTGGTGTCTGGTATTCCTTAAAATGATTTTGTCATCTGTTGACAAAAAGAAAAATTCCTTCTAAAAACAAACTTTTTTTCGAAAAGTTTTCCGTCATGTTTAGTCATATGTTTTGCAGGCATTGTTTGATCCCCCTTTCCGGTGCCTGCTTGAATCCAACTGCCTTTCTGCGTCAAACCCACTAAGCTTTTTTCAACATTCCAACATGAGCGAAGTCGAGTTGAATTTCTAAAGATACGTCGTTGGAGGGCCATTCGTTGGGTGCATTTTAAAAGAAATCTTTATGATTCTTCAATATGGATTTTTACTATAATAATTCTAAACTTTTTTCATGTGTTCATTTCGTCAGAATATTCACATTAAGATGTTGCAAAAATTCAACAAAAAAAAGCTCGAGGAAGAGGTCTGCTAGAAGTCTTTAATAAGATGACGCCATCTATTGACCAAAAAAAAAACTCATTAAAAAACAACATTCATGTTTATTTTCGAAAATAATTATTTTTCCGAATTCTGAGTTAAGCAGTGACCTTCCGTTTGCTTTAAAGATCATGTGTGCAAAATTTAATCGCAATTTGAAGTATGGTATAGGAACAAAAAAGTAACAAACAAACATTCATTTTAATACATATAAACTAGCAGAGGAACCGGCATTGCCCAGTATACTTATACTTGTACGTAAACAGAACAATCTCCAAAAGTTAAATTATAACTCTAAACTGTTTAAATAATAACTCAGTAAATACAACACACAGCGAAGGGACATTATACTCCAAAGAAAAATCCGAATAAGAGGAATTCTAGGTTGCCTTACTGAATACAGGGACCTTACTGAACCTCTAGTTGAGTTGCCTCAGAATCAAATGACATCGTTCTTCACCACTGGGGAAATCACTGGATACATTAGACCCAAGTTTTTCTTACTCTTGACATACAAGCTCTTATACCTTCTTGCTCTGTTTGAAACTGCCATTGTCCAGATGTTTCAAATCCCCTTATCGCATTTTCTATTTTAGCTGCAAAATTTCTCTGACCAATACTCGTTCCTGCCAGACACATAAATTTTAGCCAGTCATCTGGACATTTGATAGGGAGCTCAAGGAATACACGTGTGACTCCTTTGCCTGTTCAATAGACGCAGCCTAATTTATGTCCTGTCACTGCAGCATCATTTTATGCTCATGTATCTATATATATAACTAGCGAAGGTACCCGACTTTACCCGGGAGAATTACACTTGTAAGTAAAAAGAACAATCTCAAAAAATAAATAAAATTTTGCAATATCTTAAAAATAAACCCATGAAAATTCTTAGATATAATAGAGTAAGAATTCCTAATGAAAATTCGAAAAAAAAATTTTAAAGGCTCAAAATGGATTGACATCTCCAAGGATACCACTGCTAGTGTAAATAATTTCTTACTGATGTAATCTTACATCACATATACACTTGATGCTTTTGCAATTTCCTCACTTCTCTCGATGTGTTTAAGCAAAACGTGGCCATTCATCACTTTCTGTAGTCTAGCAGTCGCCGATTTTTCTATTTACTTGCTTCCCATTTGCTCAATACAACACGGAGCTGAAGGTGTGCCTCCTCTGTCGTCTTTCCACTCTTTCTCAATAGTCCGCTAACTCTGCAGTATCTCTAGTTACTGATCATTTTTAAAGATTTTCAAATAATGAAGTACTCAGAATACTCTTTTCTAAGAAAAGCCTGAATAACAGGAATTCTATGCAATGTTACAAATTGGTCATGAGATATATATTGATTGATCTCTGCCTAGTGTTGGTGCATAGCGTGTTGACACCATTCTTAAAGCATATTTTTGCACAAACTTTGCCTTTGTTGGTCATGAGATATTTCTCATTAATATTCCCTGCCAGTAGTAGATGAGTGCCTGGTTGGGGTGAATATTAATGAGGTGGGCGTGGCCTAGGCGCCCCGATTTCAACCAATCAGCGTGCAGTATTCGTTCACGTGACCACCCACCCCTCCACCCCCCTTCCTGACATCACAGGCGTTCAACCAATCAGCGTGCAGAATGTGACTCACGTGACCAACCACCACCTCCACCCCCCAACTTCGTGTCACGTGACCACCCATCCCCCTTCCTGACGTCACAGGAGTTCAACCAATCCACGTACAGAATGCGTCTCGCGTGACCAACAACCCCCCTCCCTGGTTTTGGGTGTTGGTTTTTTATTTGGGCGTTGGTTTTTATTTGGGCGTTGGTCCTTTTTTGAGCGGTAGTCTTTATTTGGGCGTTGGTCCTTGTTTGGGCGTTGGTCCTTTTTGTGTGTGGTCTTTTTTGGTGGGTTTTAACACCAGAGGGAGACACACTTCGTTGTGCACACCCAAGGTCTATAAAAGAAGGTCAGGACACGAAAATGGAGCCACTGTTTTGGTTCTAAATGTGGGGTTTCCTGTACAATGTTCATGTTAAATATAGACAATTTTCGTACAAAAAAAATTAATTAAACAACCAAAATGAGACATTGAAATGGAAGCTGTTATAAATATTTGTAAAATATTCCATTAAAAAATCTCAACTCAAGAAACAGGAAGAATTAAAATATTATAATCCAAGAGTTATTAAAATTTGAATCCAATGATTCGTTAGAGCGAGTTAATTAAATAATTTCATGAATTCTAAATACTTCAAGAAATTAATAAAAAAAAAGAAACCAAGAAATTTCACAAAATGACTGCTTAATAAGATTTTCAAATGAATTTAAAATTTCATAATATACTAATAATTTTTAAATTTTAGCCTAATAATTTTAACATTAATGGCCTAATGACTATTTTGACTATTATTAATTTTGAAACCAATGTTGCAAACCTTTAAATTACTCTGTTTAATTATTCTAATTATTATCTGTTTTATTCAATTTCTGTATATTCATTTGTTCAAATAAACTTTTCGTATTCAGATTGAATTTGTGTTTGTTTCTGGTTACTTTTAATAAATAAATAAATAAATAAATTACACAATCAATGGTTTTCATACATTGAATTACATTTTTATTCAATTTTTTTACAGACGTTAAAATAAATTTTATCATTTACAATACAACCTAATATTTTACGTTAAATTGTTATTTATCATCATGCAACCAAGGGAGCTTTGTCGTGTCAGGTATATGCGCAGGGCGGTACACAGGATACACGATTAATTCTTCGGGGATATTGACATGATGTATCACATTGGTAAACAGGGTTCTCCCAGGTAGCGGTTTCTTCAGGTCGGGAATGGGTGATAATGCACCTTGTATTAAACTATTAATGTTTGAGCCTCGTATTGATTTCCCTCCGATTGACACAGTTCCTTTTTTATTCCATGTGATAACATCAGGTCTCTTTCGTAGTGTCTCTATGAAATGTGTACGCGGGGAGGGCTGCTCAACAGGCAAACTCACTACGTTTCCCGGTCGTCTGTCCTCGGCGTAGGCCTCTTCGAAACCGCTAACCATTGCGATACCACTGTCAGCGAGGGTTTTTTCTTTTAAGTCTGCAGACGTACGAAGATCGGCTGAATAGACGAGTTGTTGTGGATACAGATAAGTAGGTGTTTCTTGAAAGGATGACTGTGACGATGTTTGAGGCATTAAAGGCGGGTTTGAAGGTGTTTGAGGTTCGGTTTAAGTTGAAAGACTTGTTCGTTTTGAATGAGCTTTACGACGCCTTGCTCTTAGATATTTTTGAAATGTATTTAAATAAAGGTCCATTTTCTGATGCACATTCAAATTTGATGCTTTTAAAATCTCATTGATTCGAGAATCCAGTTGTTTATTACGTTTTTTTTCAACATCATTAAACACACTAGGTTCAACCTTAGGTTGACCATGTTCAACAGGATGCGCTGACCCAGGGACGCTCTGGTCCGTAGCATGAAGGAACCTTTGATATTCGTGAGCAGGTAGTAAAACGTAATTTTGCATGTTCTTAACTATTTAATTTATTCAAAATAGGTGCAGCTACCCTTCCTAACAAAAGCGGTAGCAAGAATCCATTTCCACGTTGGTTTAGATAACTTTTCTTGGCCCTTATGAAATTTTTTTATGGGCTAAACCTTTTATTTTCCGCAAATGTTGTTTAATGGGTGGTGTCAAGTCGACTCTATGATGTAGAATGTTATGACAGATCTCGCACAACGCTTTAACTTGATTAACAGTGGCATGTTGCATTAATACTTTCCTATGCTGAGGAGACGAGTGTTTCAAAGCTCCTAGAAAATGACAATGTTTCACAACCAGAGGAATCATTGTTGTATCACCACCCTATTCAGGCGATTTAAAAATGACGTTCGACGGTTTTAAACCCGCTCTTTTTCCGCATAAACCACGATAGGTTTTTCAGGCGGAAAAATTTTACTACACAATCTCAGAACATCAGGACAACTCTGAGTTAAATCAAGTAGTAAATAACTATGGGGTTCCCGAGTGGCATCTTTAAAGGCTTCGATGAGTAAGCGTCCGTAGCCTGTTTGCGATGCCAAGGTACGAATCTGTCCTATGTCTCTAGGTGACTTTAACAGAAAGATGAACTGGGTATTTAAACTTATTGTACGGATGATTTTTGAATGTGCAAAGAGGTTCTGAGTTATTAACCACACAGAGAATTTGAGATGATGACTGTATCGCGTGTAGATTTTCTCAACAATGCCATTATTTTTAACTTCATTTAATAAGTTGTGTAAAATCAGTAAAGCTTGTTCAGGTATACGTTCGTGTATCAATTTTTCGTCTAGCACCCCGGCATGAAACGTAATGTTAGGTAGGTTCAGATTTTTAACAACCGACGGGATTAATGCTCCATAGCAGTAAATTATTTCCGTAGGTGTCGGGCCCATCACTTCATCTCTATACTTTAACATTTGAGCTACTAATGTAAACTTGCCACTCCCCGAACAACTGCAACAAGAGCTGAAAAGTATTGCGTAAATTTAACAGTGGCATTTATTTCCATGATGAAAAAAGGGGAGATAGAGAAAATTGCTGCAAGAGTTTACAAAGGCTATGTTGAATGTTGAATGACGCAAATCTCTTTTTAAACGCACTTTATTTCTAAAGCCACAACTTAGGTAATTCATACTCTGCGCAATTATCCAAGGTACAGTTTATCACAAAGGGATTACACGTAAGGATGTTTTTGGCAAAGCCGGAATTTCTCCATAGACGGTTTTTTACGATTGCAGAATTTCTCCATAGACGGGTTTTGCGATTGCGGAATTTCACTTTAGATAGTTTTTGCGATTGCAGAATTTCTCTTCAGCTGGTTTTAGAGGTGTCGATATTTATCGTTCAGTCGTTTTATCTTACGTGTAATATCACCAAATAAGGTTGTACTCCACAACGTTTTTAAACAACACCTACAAATGATTTATTTTCGAGGATAATTATCCGTTTGGGTGATGGTGCTAATATCAATGTAATACATCAGTTTTAAAATTTCCTCATAACCGTTCATACAATGCAATGCAATCAACAGCAATAATATACAAGCACTACAAAGTCGAAACAATGATCCTTTCTCTATGGTGGGCGTAGATCGCTCCATTGGCTTCATTAAAGAAATTTCAAAGAGCAAAAAAGACCATAGAGATTTATGCAGATATCGGTCATCAGCTTTATATATTTACGTGTTTACAGCGTGAATGTAGGATCTAAACTGAAACAACAAGGTTTTGAAGTTGAAGGTCTCTCCAGGGGATCGGTTCCACAGCAAACAGATGCACGAACTAAAATAAAAGGTTTAGCCCATAAAAAAATTTCATTAAGAGCCCTGAAAACGTATCTGAACCAACATGGGAAAGGATTCTTGCTACCGCTTTTGTTAGGAAGCGTAGCTGCACCTATTTTGAATAAATTATTTAGTTAAGAACATGCAAAAGTACGTTTTAATAAACCGAACCTCAAACACATTCAAACCCGGATTTAATGCCTCAAACGTCGTCACAGTCATCCTTCAAGAAACACCTACTTATCTGTATCCACAACAACTCTTCTATTCACCCGATCTTCGCCGTCTGCAGACTTAAAAAAAAAACCCTCGCTGACAGTGATATCGCAATGGTTAGCGATTTCAAAAAGGCCTACGCCGAAGACAGACGACCGGGAAACGTAGTGAGTTTGCCTGTTGAGCAGCCCTCCCCGCGTACACGTTTCATAGAGACACTACGAAAGAGACCTGATGTTATCACATCTAATAAAAAAAGGAACTGTGTCAATCGGAGGGTAATCAGTACGAGGCTCGAACATTAATAGTTTAATACAAGATGCATTATCACCCATCCCCGACCTAAAGAAACCTCTACCTGGGAGAACCCTGTTTACCAATGTGATACATCATGTCAATATCCCCGAAGAATTAATCGTGTATCCTGTGTACCGCCCTGCGCATGCACCTGACACGCCAAAGCTCCCTTGGTTGCATTATGATAAATAACAATTTAACGTAAAATATTAGGTTGTATTGTAAATGATAAAATTTATTTTAACGTCTGTAAAAAAATTGAATAAAAATATAATTCAATGTATGAAAACCATTGATTGTGTAATTTATTTATTTATTTATTTATTAAAAGTAACCACAAACAAACATAAATTCAATCTGAATACGAAAAGTTTATTTGAACAAATGAATATACAGAAATTGAATAAAACAGATAATAATAATAATTAGAATAATTAAACAGAGTAATTTAAAGGTTTGCAACTTTGGTTCCATTTGGCCTTTTGGCAGATATTAAATTCAGAGTTGCTAGTATATTCGTCTTGGATGATTTCTCATTTCACAAGTAAGTCGTTTAAAAGCAGTTCATTTGTATAAGTGTTGTTCAAGATGTTTGCCGTAGAATAGCCCCTGGTTGCTAATTTCAGGTAATGTAGACAGTGATGACTGCATGTGTCAGACTTCTGATCTTGCAAGATTCACGTGTTGTAGCTCCATTTTTCCGCGTGCTTAAGCATGAACGGTTGGAATTGTGGTTGAGGAACAGTCCGAAAGTATCAAAGATGTATGCATGTTTGCTGGATAGTATAAAAAATGCCACCCAATGCGAGCCTGGCTTACTGGAATCATCCGTATTAGCAATGAGTAAAGCTGGATGCAGAGCTTTGAGTTGAAGCACCAAATCCACCGGGAAAACACCTCTTGCCATAGTGCATGTGAATGGATCTCTCTCAAGCTCTTGCGTATGCATCGACCTTAATTTGTGAAATCGAAGCTCACGGTTCGGTCTTTATTGATTTCTAGGAGATTCTGATATTGACAATAAGCAATCAGATTCACCGAATTAGCTAAAGGTTCGGAAAACTGTACTTCAACGCTTAACGTACCATTACGTATAAGGTTATATCTATCTGTATAACAATTCCTGTTCCCCGAAAGATCAAAGGCCAGAAATGTGTAACCAGAACCGTAATCGAACTGACTGATGTCAACATCTCTGTTTTCTTTCCAAATCCCAAGTGCCTTCATGGGATGAACAAACTTTCTCAATTTGACCCAGAGGTAAAATTTGGCGTCAGAGGGTTTAGAGGAATTGCATGAGTATCCAATTAGAGGGGGAAGAAAGATAGAATGAAATGTTGAAAGTTAAATGGATTCAAAGTAAAAGAACCATTCTGGGCTTCAGTCGATGTAAATGCAAAAATCAACCGGGAGGGAATCTGACCAGTAATTAAGTTCTGTATGACGTGATTTCTAGTTCCCGTAGCAATACTCACAGACCTCATTTCAACCCGTCCGATAGGGTAAAACGCGTTAGTTGTTTGCAGAGTCTTTGCATGTGCTAATAGCGTGGCTGTGTTAACTTTAACTCTCTCAACATTCAGCGTTGCTTTTCGGATTGTAATCTGATAATTAGGATTAGCTACATCAGGCATCAGAGCAAAGGAGGGTTTACTTCTGTAAGAAAATCCGTAGAGTTTAGTAGCAATCGACCCTGCCGAAAGATGTCTAAATGGAGCGGACCTTCCATATAGTAAACGCCGTTTCGTGTTTACTTAACGTTTCGTGTTTACTTAACGCCGTTTCGTTTACTTAACGGCGTTTCGTGTTTACTTAACGCCGTTTCGTTTACTTAACGGCGTTTCGTGTTTAGTAAACGCCGTTTCGTGTTTACTTAACGTCAGCACTGTCCTGTACCCTGCTGTTGTGAGTTAACTTTGTTTAGAAGTCTGACCATAGTTCAAAAGAGTTTCAAAATAAGCTCTGTATAGATATAAATTATTACTATGACTAACTAACGTATCACCTAGATAGCAATCGACTTGTGAGAATAGCGAATGTAAGAAACGGTTCACAGGTCCTGTTTTATCACCAGCTGGTAACTGTCCATCCCCTTTGTTGATAACGACTTCTAAGCTTAATGTAGTTTGATCGAGATCTGTGTAAAAATCTGGCAAACCAGCTACGTAGAATTCAATAGGCCCGTCTTGGCTGATTATGGCTGTTGGTTGGTACCTCGTAACGTGTTGTTTTTCCTGTTGGCCGCTCGTGTGAGGTATAGAAAAAATGTCGAGATCGCTGTTGAGACATTCAGTGCTCAGCTGATGTATCATTGATGCCATGATTACGTATGTATTAGGCGAAAACTAATGATAAAGGACGTATGTTTAAAATTGGCTTAGAACGTAATTTTGCCTGTCTTTTTGTTGACATCTTCCTCCTCTTCTTCTGTTTCTTCTGCTTGTTTTTCAGCTTTTTTGAACGCTGCACTCGACTTGTTTGTCTGTATTAACTCTTTAGAAAGGTGTCCACGTTGTTGCCTCTGGGCCTTTTTACATGTGAATGAGTAGGAAATGCTGAATTTCGTCTTTTAACAAGGCCTCTATCTCTCTGAACTCTAGCACCCATTTCCTGCATGGCATTACCTCCAGCTTCTTTCATTCGTGATGACAGCGACTGTTTGAAATTTTGACCATGTATCACAGCATTAAAAACGGAAACACCGCCCTTTAGGGCATGTCGACCGAGAATCTTACACATGCATTTGAGTAAGGGTGTTGCCAAGCGAAACAGATTTGAAAATACTGAACTAATCCCATTACCTCTCTGGTAAACCGACCCTCTAAACACAGGTAAGCCATTCCCTCTCTGGTTTAAATAGTAACGAGAAATTACTTCTTGGCTCGGCTGATAGGGGATATGCATCTTGAAGTAATTAAGGAGGAGAGAAAAAAGAAATCAACCTCGCACTACAGTTGTTTCTTACGAAAATGTAATTTCACTATGGTTTTGCCTGTTAAAAACGTGAGCAAATCCCCGTGGTCGGAATGAACCGCGATTTCAATCGTGTCTATGACATTTTTACTAAAGGGAAAGCAGTCGGGTGAATAATAAGCCTGATAAATCACTTCTCGTCTGGCATGTGAAACGGGTATGATTCGTAGGAGCGGAGCGAATGTGTTACCCACAACCTGCGGTTGTATGATATCTGTATACAGATAATAACCATGTATGCCACGTGTAAGATCAATTGGGGTTGAACCCTCACCAATAACGAGTTCCAAGTCGGAAAGTTCAGTTTGTAAACCCAATGTATAACATAAACCCTTGCTAAAACTAATATAGCGGCCTTCTGTGCATTTGAAATGAAAACATTTGTTAGGTGTGAGATTGATTTTGTAAAAAGCCTGTTCTTTCAATGGAATCAACCTAACGAGCACCTCAACAACGTCTCTACGACTATCATAATACCCTTCGGGAATTTTTAGGATGGACTATTCTGGAGTGTCAGGTGGATCAAAAATAACACAACATAAATCCGTCATCTGTGTCGTTTAAGGGCATAGTAACAGGCGATTTCAATTTCTTGTTCAGAAACCTATCAGGTATAAATCCAATGTTGACAGCTGCTGGGAATTCAATGAACTGTGTTGAGGACCCCGTAAACAATACAAGATCCTTATCCATCTTTGTCTCGATACCCGCCATTGTAAAACTATCTTTTAGAAAATCAATAGCGGCTACCCAATTTTGTAGTTTGGTACTCTTAAATTCAACAATTTTTTGGTAAAGAGGTGCCGACTTGGGATACCTTAACGTAACAGAAAAATCAGACACCCACTTAAACGGTAGGTTGTAATCCGGAGTTAGAGAGAAACGGTCCTCGTAGAATATATTTGGCGAAATATTGAACACCTTATAGAATTCGGTAGTGTTAAAGCGAATCCCGACATTCAGAGGCAAACTCATGGTGACGTTTTGGTCTAAAGAAGTGTTATGGTAAAAGAGAACATCTTTCAAATAGGCTTGTAACACTAATTCAACTTCGATTATGAAAGACTGGAGTGTCGGAATTTTTACTGGTGAAACAATGTTGAAATCGATTTGTTCATCTATGGATCATCCTTGAAACCTATTTCGAAAGTATTGTTTACAGTCGTAATGTTCTTGAAGAGGGCTGGGAAATGTGTTTCCGATAAACCAAACTCCCATCGCCCCTGGAAACGTAGCGACCTCGGCAGTCTTGTAATAAAATGAGCTGTTGTATTGGAATGAATTTGTTCACCAGTAGGTGTCTTCATAAAAATGGTAACTTAACATAAAAATCCGTGTCTTCATACATGATGGCTGTACTCGGACCCAACTGTTGTCAATCGCCTCTTGTCAAGCATTGAAAAGATCTATCTCTGGTACCTAGCTGTTCATGCTGGCAGGGTAACCTTGCCATTTTACAAAAGCTTCGCGAACACCTCGCCTCGTGCGCCAGCGAATAATCTGTTCGATGTTAAAAACTTCAGGCTTTTTCACCTTTTGTAACTCCTGATCGTAGAATACACCTGAGATCTCGCTGCCATCATAATCTTTAATTTTATACACAATAGGTTTTCTATAAATGATTTTTGAAACCTCAAACACCTCCTCAGTCCAGTTTGGAAGATAGCCATTATCAAATATGTTTTTCACTTTCGAAATACGTACATAATCTCTAATTTGCAACCTTGGATTTGTTTGTGGTGCTGCTGTATAATAACTCTGTTGTTTCAACCATAGAGCTGGGGCATTTCGTTCATTGACATCAGCTGGCGCCATTCCCAGGGCTCTGTGATTGCAGCGGTTGTGGCTTAACACGAGATCAGGTAAGACATCGATGTATCTGTGTTTGTTGGTAAATGTAAGAAACTTACACATCCTCGTTTTTAACGTACGGTTGAATCGTTCGATCGTAACAGCTTACAAATCTGATTCTGTGGTGAAGAAATCGATGTCAAGTTCTTTAAAATAATCTTGAACATGTTTGTTTAAAAACTCCTTCCCTTAATCGCTGTTCACTTTTACAGGAACACTGCTGAGTGTGAAAATTATTTGAAAGGCTTTCTGAAGTTCAAGCCCCTTCTTCGTTTTTAGAGGAATGACCCACCCATTACGTGGGTAATGATGACGCACCGGTTTATGTAGCGTATAAGCTCTCACACCTCTTAACCATTCACGTGTCTCTTTTTCAGAATGATTTGTCTGGTTAGCTAAACCTTTCACACCACCAAAACCTGCAGCATTAGCGGGGTTAGAAAATGCATCATCCATGACCAAAATTTAAATTAAGTTATGTAAAGAACACATCTGTATTTATTTATTTATTTATTTATTTATTTATTTATTTATAAACAGGTATATGAGAGTTCAGTCCTACCCTTTTAGACAGCATTAGTCCCTACTCAGATGCACACTTGTCATTTGAAACAATGTAGCCATTAGTTGAAAATTAAAAACAAAACAATACACCTTGAAAAAGCAGTCGTAGAAGAAACTGTAAAAGAGCTTGGAAAAAATTAGGTTACCCAGAAACAGTAGGTAATTAGTAATTAGGTAATCTGTCTTGAGGTGCCAGTACCCCAACCCCCTACCCCGTTTGGTGGGTATTTAGGCGAATCAACAGGTGTTCACTTACAAGACAGAATCACCTAAGTGGATTTTGCTGAGAGCATCAGGACCCCTCTAATCTGTACATCACAGGATTATAAAATTAATTTTATTTCAGCCTTAGACCACCTGAACATGGCGGCCCTCACGTGATTACCTTACCATCAGAGAAGGGTGTGCACAACTAACTGTGTCTCCTTCTGGTGTCAAAATCCACCAAAAAAGACCACACCCAAACAGGACCAACGCCCAAAAAAGGACCAACGCCCAAATAAAGAGCAACGCCCAAATAAAAAACCAATGCCCAAAACCAGGGAGAGGGGTTGTTGGTCACGTGAGACACATTCTGCACGTGGATTGGTTGAACGCCTGTGACGTCAGGAAGGGGGTGGGTGGTCACGTGACGCGAATACTGCATGCTAATTGGTTGAAATCGGGGAGCCTAGGCCACGCCCACCTCATTAATATTCACCCCAACCAGGTACTCATCTACTCCTGCCATAAACCATGAATATCGATTTTTTATCAATAATTATTATTTTTCCGAAATTTAAGGTAGGCAGTGACCTTCCGAAACTAAAGGAGTGCTTCCTCTGTCGTCTTTCCACTCTTTCTCAATAGTCTATTAACTCTCCATTGTCACCAGGTACTGATCATTTTTAAAGTTTTTCACGAAATTGTTAAGTACTAAGAACTCTCAATTCTAAGAAAAGCCTGAATAACAGGAATTTTATGCATTGTTACAATTTGAAACTAATCTATTTTGCACAAACTTTGCCTTGCATTGTTGGTCATGAGATATTTCTCATTAATATGCCCTGCCATAACCATGAATTTCGATTTTTAATCGATAATTGGGTTTTTTCGCGAATCTGAGGTAGACAGTGACCTTCCTCATGCTTTGAAGGTCAAGTATGCAAAAATTCATCAAGTACGGAATAAAACTGTAAATTTGCATAAGAAACAAACAAACCCACAAACAAACATACAAACAGACCCACAAACTTCCTTTTTTATATATATACTAGAAGAGGTACCCGGCTTTGCCCGGGATAATTACACTTGCACAAACTTTTCCTTTCATTGTTAGTCATGAGATATTGATTGTTGGTTCATGCAGAGCGTTTGTGAATTGCGTGTTGATGCCATTGTTGATACCTATTGTTGTACAAACTTTGCCTTGCATTGTTGGTCATGAGATATTTCTCATTAATATGCCTTGCTATAACCATGAATATCGATTTTTTATCGATATTTATTATTTTTCCGAAATCTGAGGTAGACAGTGACCTTCCTCATGCTTTGAAGGTCATGTATGCGAAATTTTATCAAGATCGGAATAAAACTGTAGATTTGTATAAAAAACGTACACACAGACCCACAGACAAACCCACAAACATCCTTCTTTATATATATAGATAGAAGATATAGAAAGACTAGCAGAAGACCCGTCGTTGCCCGGGATAATTACGATTGTAGGTAAACAGAACAACCTCAAAAAGCTAAATTAAACCTCCAAATTGGTTAAATAATAACTCAATCACTAAAATATAGAGCGAAGGTACTATCCATTCTAAGAAAACTTCGAAAGACAGGAATATACCTCTTCACTGTAAAAATCTATTCTAGGTGATATACCGGGATTTGATTTACCGAATAAAAATTTTTTAAAGGCTCACAAAGGATGGAACTCTCCAAGGATGCCTTCTAGTCTAAATGACTTTTTACTCACGTAATCTTGCTTTAGATGTACAGTCGGTTGCATAAAGGTTTTGAGGTAAGTCAAAATTGTTCGGCTTCCTTACAATACTTCAATTCAATGAGGTTAATTTTTCCAGGTATCTAGTCGAGCACACTTACTATAGAACGATTCAATTAAATTTTTTGTTTAGCATCAGGGGAAGGCAAGTTTTATGTCACGTGCATAATTATGTTGACAAAAAGATTTTTTGGCTGTACTAAAATGAGAATTTTTGTTTTATTAATAATAAACTAATCTATTTTTTTAATAGTGTAACATAAATGGTGAAAGTATTGATATAATTATATGCGTGATCATGAGATAAGCTGATGCAGCGCTCGTTATCGTGTGTTACGGAAGTGATTTACAGGTGTAAGTGGAAGCTATTTTTTTGACTGCTGGAAAGGTTACAAATCTCATTTTTTGTATATTTTGTGTATATAAAATAAGGAACGACAACTCTGCCAAAACCATCCGAAATTTTTTTTTATTTTATTATATAACTAGATGGATCCCGCCGTAATTTGACGGAGAACAACCCATCTTATTATTAATCCCGATCTCTTTAATTAAAAAATAATAAAACAAAAAACTGCCAGAGCTGAAATATCTCATTTTGCACAAAGAATAAGAAATGAGTTAATATAAAAAATCAAAATAGCTTTAAACTAATTTCTCTGTAAGTATAGAAACGATAACAGTTATGTGGATAATAGACATGTGAACCTTAAGGCTAAAAAACTCTTTTATCACAACAAAAAACAAATTGAAATAATACAACCTGATAATCCTGTAAACGCTTTTCGAATGCCTTGCATTCATCATTCAGCAGTCTAAGTCGGACTCGAATAAGCCTAAGGCGAACTCGAGGATGTCTGAAAAGAACTGACTTAGAGAGATCGATTCCGGATATATATCACAGAGGAAAGCCAATCAAAAAATAAAACAAGACAGTACTCGTCAATGACTGGGTAACTTAGAAGCCCATTCGCTCAATGATGATTCAGCAATGGGACCCAAGTCCGAGTTTAATAATAATTTTCTGTCTGTGCTGCGAATGGCTAAGCATTCAAAATCGTCTAAGAGGTGTTTTTTATTTATCGATTTTATTAATTTTACATTTTCTATGGAAAAATCAAGGCCGGTTTCTAATGAATGTTTCGCTATTGAAGAGTGACTGCTCCTTCCGTATTTTCTATGACTTAAATGTTCCTTGAACCGGGTCTCTAAACTGTAGATTGTCTGCCCTTTGTACACATTAGGGCACTTGGAACAAGATGCTTCATATATTCCTGACTTCTGCATGTGTGGGATTCAGTCCTTGGGATTTTGTACGTAGTTTTTGATCTGATTCAGATTACTGAAAGAAAGGGAAATGCCAAACCCTTTAAAGATCGAGTTTAGGCCTCTAATAAAACAATTGTTGTATGGAATCGAAATAGTTTTCCCTCTGGTTTTATTTTTGCAGAGAGTGGTTTTGTCATTTATAAAGTTTTTAAACACCTCTTTATTTCGATTTCGATGACATTTTGCATACTTGACCTTCAGAGCATGAGGAAGGAACATGAGTTTTCGGAATATTCATGATGATGGCAGGGCATAATAGTGAGAAATATATCATGACAAACAATGCTAGGCAAAGTTTGTGCACCAAGGTATCAACATGCAAGGCACCAGCACTAGGCAGGGATCAATAATATATATCTCATGACCAACAATGAAAGGCAAAGTTGCAATATAGATAAAATTCAATTTGTAACAATGCAAAGAATTCCTGTTATTCAGGCTTTTTTCAAAAAGAGAGTTTTTAGTACTTAGCAATTTCTTGAAAATCTTTAAAAATGATCAGTAACTGGAGATAATGGAGAGATAGCAGACTACTGAGAAAGAGTGGATTGACGATAGAGGAAGCACTCCTTTAGCTCCGTGCTGTATTGAGCAAATGGTAAGCAGGTCAATAGAAGAATCGGCGACCGCTAGACTACACAAAGTGATGAATGGCCAAGTTTTGCTTCAATTCATCGAGACAAGAAAGAGAATTGCAACAACATCAAGTGTACATGAAAAGAAAGATTTAGTGAATAAGAAATTTTTTCGACTAACAGTGGCACAGGAGAGCTCAACCATTGTAAGCGTTTAAAATTTTTTTTCGAATTTTCATTAAGAATTTTTAATATAATAATTCTAAGCATTTGCATGTCTTTATTTTTAAGATCTTTCAAAATTTATTACAAATAAAAGTGCGAGCCACGCCAGGGTATCCCCTAACTTATTTGGTAGCATCGCAGATTCCATCATTTCCTAAAAATACAATTTGACTCTATTATTTGTAAAAATATATTTTGGAAACTGAGATGCTGATAATGCGATAAGGCAGCGTCTATGGATTAGGCATAGGAATCACGCGTGTCTCCCTTGGGCTGCCTATCAAACGTACAGACGACTGGCAAAAATTTATATGTCTGGAAAGGAAAGAGAAAGAACGAGTATCGCTCAGAGAAACTCAGCAACTAAAACAGAAAAAGCTATACAGTCATTTAGAACATCTGAACAACAGGAGTTTCGAATAAAGCAACAGAGTGTAAGAGCTTCTACATCAAGGGGAGTGTAAAGTATCTGGTGATAAAGTCAAGAAGAGTTTAGATAAAGTCCCTGTGTTTTCGTATTGTTAGTATGTAGGAAAATCCCTTTGCTCTGTGTTGTATTGATTGAGTTACTATTTAACCAATTTTTATTTTTTTTATATTTATTTTTTTACATTTTAATTTAAGATCCAATACGTCCATCCAGGGCCTGTATGGCCAGCGGCCGACGAATTGGGTCCGTGGATGGACCTGGAATTACGACTGCTGTATGATGGTCGCAGCAGCCGGGGTGGGGGGTGAAGATGGTCTATCATGGATGGTCACCCATTCGGTGACTAGCCGTGCCTGATGTAACTTAACTTCGCAGTTGTGTTCAGTGAAAGCCCAACAGGTCACGGCCTCCCTCGTGAGATATAATTTAATTTTATGAGATTGTTCTCTTTAGGTACAAGTGTAATTATCCCGGGCAACACCGGGTAACTCTGCTAGTCTTCTATCAGTCTTCTACGCCGAGCAGTAGTGGATCGTGAATATAATAAGTGGAGGAGCACAAATACAAAATTTCACGTTCTTAGGCCTTTTGTTATAAAATTTATAGCAGAGGTACCCGGCGTTGCCCGGGATAATTACACTTGTAGGTAAACAGAACAATCTCAATTAAATGATAACTCCTAATTGTAATAAATAATAAGTCAATGAATCCAACACAGAGCAAAGACGCTATCCATTCCACGAAAAATACGAAAAACAGGAATTCTAGGTGATCTACCGGGACTTTATCTAAACACTTCTTGACATGCCTCACCACTTGAGACTTTTTCTTGCCCTTAACGATGAAGCTTTTACACCCTCTTGCTTTACTTGAAACTCCCATTGTTCAAATGTTTCAAATGCCCGTATAGCTTTTTTGTTTTAGTTGCTGAGTTTCTCTGACAAAAAAAAATCATTCTTTTTCATTCCTTTCAAGATACATAAAGTTTTGCTAATTGTCTAGACGTTTGATAGAGAGCTCAAACTGCCTTATGATATTTGCATAATGATATTTCGTTACCTCCTTCCCTAAAAGAGGTCATTAGTACGACACCAGTTAATGTGTTAAGTATATAGTGCAACACCAGCTAATGTGTTAACAAACTTTCAAACCACCTTTCCCCCCTTATGGGTTGACTTTCGAAAAAACCCTTACTTAGTGCTCACTTACATTTTGTATAGAACCTCTGTACAAAATTTCAAGTTTCTAGGCCTTATAGTTTGGCCTGTGCGTTGATCACTCGCTCTCTGACTCACTCAGTCAGTCAGTTTCTTCTTTTATATACAAGGTCTTTATATATAAAGTTCCATTTTGACATGGCCATTAAAAAAACCACTGAACCAAAAGCTATAATACTTGGTAATATTATACAAGAGGGCATGGGTAGTTCATATCCACCAAAGAAATAATTAGTTCGAAAGGTCACTACCAGCATGGAATGGCGCTCTATGCAATATTCAAATACGAAATTAGACGAAGAAACATGTTAACAAGTCTTTCATCGTTACTAAAATTAGTTACATGTTGAATGTGGCTTCCACCATTTACTGAAAGCAGGTTACACCGGATTACACTGTCTAATTTCGTTTACGAATATTGCATAGAGCGCCATTCCATGCTGGTGATGACCTTTTGAACTAATTTCGTTGGTGGGTATGAACTTCCTATGCCCTCTTGTATAATTTTACCAAGCATTATAGCTTTTGGTTCAGTAGTTTTTTTATAGCCAAATCAAAATGGAACTTTATTATAAAGACCTTGTACATAGATTTGTATTTGGAGCCTCGCAGCCACTGCCGAGGCCTCAGAGACTATATCAGTTTTATTGTAGAATAGCTAAAATTTTATCAACACATTTATAAATATAAAACATTTCAGGTTTCTGGATTTCTGGTATAAAATTTATAGCTTGATTTGAGATTGTGGCCGCATAGCCCCAGCCAAGAACCTTATATAGTTTTTAATATATGTATAGCTAAATTTTTAAATACCACACTATAATAGAACAAAATTTCAGGTCCCTAGGTCTTTCCCTTCAAATGTTATAGCTTCAGTTGTATTTGAGGCCGCCAGGGGCTTTGATGCTTATAGTAGGTATCTCGTCTCCTTGTATATTGTCTGTACTTTTTAATTACCGCACTGTAAAAATACAAAGCTTCAAGTTCTTAGGCTTTTTTATTATTCAAATGCTAGAGCTTAATTTGTAATTCGGGTTTCAGGGCCCCTGCCGAGACGTAAGAGACTTAAATCAGTTTTTAGTGTATATTAGCTAAAACTGAGTAATAAACCACAAAATAAGTTTTAATAAAATAGTTTTAATAAAATACTATATGTGTACAAAATATCAGCTTTCTTCTAGATTGGCTATAATTTTAGTACCACACTAAAAATATACATAATTACAGGTTTTGTGACCGTTTCATCAAAATTTATAAACTTAATTTCTATTCGAGGCTTTGGGGTCTTCTGGCGGGGCCCCAAAGACCTACATCACATTTCTTGTAAATTTGCTATATTTTTTTAATACCACACTATAAATATGCAAAATTTCAGTTTCCTAGATCGATCTGGTCAACTGTTATAGCTTCAATTGTATTCAAAGCCGAGGACATCTGGCAGGGCCCTAGAGGCTTATATCACTTTTTTGTGTATTGTTTTTATTTTTATAGAACCTTACTACATATTTACGAAATTTCAGGATTTTAGGCTTCTTTGTTCAAAAGATAAAAAATGAACAATGAAATTCATACAAGTGACCCCTGGGGGCTCCCGGGCTACCCTAGAGGATTCGCTATTCTTTTCGCACAATTCTCTGTATAGGGCCTACCACAAAATTTCAAGTCTCTGGGTGAATATTTTCAATAGTCATGGCATCACTGTCATATCACTGAATTTGGACCAGCCACTTAGTAATGGCAGTAGCCACCCTTTGCCGCTGTAACTGCTGCTAGGCATCGTGGCATGGACGCAAAAAGTGCGCGATATGTGTCCAATGGAATGGCAGTCCATTCCGCTTGAAACGCTGTCCACAGAGCTTCGAGAGTCAAAGGTGGAGGGTCCAGCTGCCGTATATGGCGATCAAGGTGCATCCCACAGATGTTCGACGGGATTGATGTCCGGCAAATTAGCGGGCCAAAAGAACACTCGAAAGTCAGTAAAGTGTTCCTCGAACCAACCAGAAGGAGACGTGCCTTATGGCAGAGTGCATTGTCATACTGAAACACACCATTACATTGGGGAAACATCGTGAGCATGTACGAGTGCACCTAGTCCATTACGATTGACAGATAGCCACAGGCATTCAAATTGCCCTTTAAACAAATCAGTGGACCTAACTGCTCCCAAGAAAAGATCCCCACACATGCACCATATCCCCACCAGCTTATTTCCGGCCCTCCTTCAGTCTCTTTTCATGGCATTCACGACGCACTTACCATCCTCCCTCAACCTTATGGAGCAAAACCTTGACTCGTCGGAAAAGGTGACCTTAGCCCACTCTTCTGTGGTCCTATGGCGGTGCTCATGTGCAAAGTCTAGGCGTCGTTTGACGATGACGCCTGGTTAACATTGGTGCAGCAACCATGCGCCCTTTACAGTGATGGCGTTGGGACGCGATTTCTGTCCCTGCTGTCCTCTCTTTGTACACCCTCACTACAGCGGACCGTGAACAGTTCACAAATCGCGCCGTTTCGAAGGTGGTGTCACCCTTGCTGCGACAGCCTATTATCATCCCTTTTTGGATGTCCGATAAATCCGGACGTTTACCCATCTTGTGGCTCGTGCACCTGCCGTTTGATGCACCAGTTTGAAGCTTTCTCAGCTTGTTATGCAATTTTTGCAATTTGTAATCGCTGTTTGGGCGAACCGTGCGTGTGCTTGATGGCGTGCTGGTCAGTGTATTGATTGATATGACAGTGTATCTGTCACGACAATCGGGCAATCGATCGCAACAACGATCGCATGGAAAACATGTTGGGATACAAAATGTAAACACCACCCTCATTGGCGGAAAGATCCACGAGATTCAAGTGGTTCTCCCTGCGTAATATTGGCTATTGAAAACAGAGGGCGAAGAAGGCGGAGCAAAGGAGAAACAAAAGCCGAGTCAGAGAAAGGAAAGAGGACTGGCTTGGAGGATTCTCTCGATTATGTATCTAGAAGGAGGCGAGACTGCATGAATGGAACTGAGGTCGATGCTCTCAAGAGGACCAATTCCAGCAGCCATCCAAAGTAACACCGCAGCACTCAGCATTTCCTGTGACCTACAAGGAGCAGGAGAAATTTTCAAAGCAGGAAAGTGCCAGATTCAATGTTAAAAGCTAATGTTTACGGTTATACATGTACAGAGTCACTACAGCCATGAAAGGGTCTCCATTCTTGCCACTTCCATGAGAAACAAAGCATGACTACTATAGAGGAAACAAACCCCGGCCCGGCAAAAGATGACAACGTTCGAAATCTGATGGCATCACATTCAAAGTATCCCGCCTGCAACCAAGCTAACACAGCCCCATGCGCAAAACCACTACTATTCGTCACGGAAACTTCAATTGCATCACTGCTGTGATATTCGACAGTCATGAGCACATCTTGTCGCGTCATCACTCACTGTTCGCGGGCCCTTATTCAGGACAGGGTGAGCGCGCAAGATCAGGTAGGAGAATATCAAGGTCTTCGTAAGTGCATTTATCTCAGAGTTTCCATTTGTATTTGTTCAAACTTTTATATTATTTATAGTTTCCCATTATGACCGACCTTATTGCTAACATTTGTTTCTTTCAATACGTCTTATCAAGAACTCTTCAACCCGACAAATTGACATTGTTTCCATGTTGATTTGAACTATAGCCATCGACTTCAAGTTATCTCGTCAAACCCAAGGACCTGTTCACGAATCTTTTGTAAAGAAGAATACAAGCTGTATTGAATATTGGATAAAAAAATTTATCATTTTAATTGTATTCCATTCTTATTTTTGAGTAGCAGAGGACCCGGTGTTAACCGAGATAATTACGCTTGTAGGTAAACACACACATATACACACACAAATAAACACACGCTTTTCCCAATAGTCTGAACGCTTGTTAGGGAGCTGAAGGAAGACACGTGTACCTCCTTTGCCTCATCGAGAGAGACTGCCCTATCTATATCGTCTATTATATCCATTTCCTGTTCATTGTTAATAATTCTTGGAAACGAATGTTCTGTCACTGCCTCATCATTTTATGTTCATTGTTTTAATTCTTTGAATAATATTGTGCTCATCATTATTGGTAAATTGCGTATTGAGACCATTGTTGATGCGAACACGACGGGCCTGTTGTTGCACAAACTTTGCCTTGCATTGTTGGTCATGAGATATCTGTTGCTGGTCCGAGCGTAGTGTGAATTAAGTGTTGACACTATAGTTGATACCTATTGTTGCATAAACTTTGCCTTGCATTGTTGGTCATGCGATATTTTTAATTAATATGCCCTTCCACAACCATGAATATCAATTTTTTATCGATAAGTATTATTTTTTCGAAATCTCAGGTAGACAGTGACCTTCCTCATGGTTTAAAGGTGAAGTAAGCAAAATTTCATCAAGATCGGAATAAAACTGTACATTTGCATAAGAAACAAACAAACATACAAGCCCACAAACAAACCCACAAACAAACAAACTTCCTTCTTTATATATATACAGAAAGATTTTAATAAATTATCTAATGATTAAAAGCAAAATATTAATCCCTCACTGTCTTAAATACGTGACAATATGTCTCCAAGATATTTACTGGAAATGGCAAAATTGTAATCGGCCTATAATCCTGAGAAGAAAGAGGTTTTGCAGTTTTAAGAACTGATACCATATCGATCTGCGTCTAGTGTTTTGGAAATGTACCCTTTTTAAGAGACAGAATAAACAGTTTCTGAAAAGGAAAAATTAACGTTGGCAGACAACCCATAACATTTAGTCCTGAATTCCTTTATGATGTATTAGTCTGGATGCTAATATTCTATCTGATAGTTTAGAGACTCAGAGGAAGAAATATTAAACAATTTTAATTTATCATGTAATCGATCGCAATGATATGGCAAGTTGTGGATGGGAACTGGAAGATCAATATTATTGCACATGATTTTCTCGAAATGGGATACCATTTCAACTATCGTACAGTCACTCGCCCAGAGCTTGCTTGATAAATCATTCCCCAGCAATTTCTTCCTTGCATCCGAGAAAGTAGAAGCTTGTGAATTATGACCACATTCAATCGAGTCATAATAATCTTTAAAATTGTTAAACACAGTCTTGAAATCCTTTTTGCCCGATTTAAAAGCTGCATAATCTTCAGGGAATTTGGACCATATGAATCTCTTATGACATCTTTGTTTACGTATACACAGCTGAGCAGTATAAATCCTTTGCCTCTGTGTTCTGTTGTTGTGTTTTTTGTTTTCCGGAACATTGTTGATCAAAACCGAGGAGATACGATCAAATACAGAACTCCATAATTGACAGGGCCTGAGACTGATCAATCCGTATATAAGAGGTCATCAAAGATATATGAAGAAAATCCCAGATCTATGACGAAAATACCAGTGGAATACTAGAGAGAGCAACAACTGAGAGAAGCGGTACTCATGGAATACAAACCACACTGTTAGTTTTGCAATGCAGCGCACAAAGCTTTTCAAATTCAGTCCATTAAAATAAAATAACTTCTGGGCTCGTACTTCTGGCAGATTGTACCCGGCATTGCCCGGGATAAATACACTTGTAGGTAAAGAGATCAATCTCAAAAAATTAAATTATAACTCCCCAATTGGTTAAAAAAATTGACGGAGGCTCTGGTGACTGCCAAAGCCGCGGGTTTTTAAGACATAGAACTACTAATGTAGGTTATCGTTTGTGTGTATTTTTTGGCGAAAAATATAACTAAATTAAAAAAAAGTTACTACCGTAAATACTGTATTTAGCGCCGGACCTGAAATACCGGGCCGCCTGCATTAAGGGCCTGGGAGTCCGCTGCATTTTTGTAAATAAGCGCCGGACCTTCAATAACCGCCAGGGCGCTTATTTAAGCTCATTTCGTGGATTTTTCTTCTCTTGCTGTTTTCTCAAGGGAATGTTTGCTCTCCCAAATGCCACTGTTAAACCGGAAATTAGATAACAGCATAATTGTCTTCTAATTTCTTGCTTGTAATTTTGGATTCAGTCAATCAACATAGTTGATGAAAAATGAAAACTTCACAGTTATAGCATCAATTTTAATCTCGCAACAGTAAAGTAGGCTGAAAACCATTCTGCGGAGGCTACAGCCAAACAGTTTAGCATTGATCCTAACGAGAATGGAAAACACAGCAGGATACTTTAGAAAAGATGAAGAAGGGCGAGAATTTTGCATTATAGTATCCATCACAGTTGTGCAGAATTTTATAAGCGCCGGACCTGTAATACCGGCCCACCTGCATTAAGCGCGTGGGAGTCCGCTGAATTTTTGCAAATAAGCGCCCGGGTGCTTAATACAGTATTTACGGTATATTCAATTTCACACTTTCAAAAATTTTTAACCTGAAGAAGGTCTTTGTAAATAAAATGACCGAAAGGCCTCGTATTATTTATTCCCTATGTTATTTTGTGATGTCCTTTTTACTATTCTCTTATTAACTGTTATACATCACTTATTTTCCTTATATATTCAATTTTATATCAATTTTTTTCTTCTAAGCTTCTTTAATCATTATACACAGTCCTGAAGAAAGCCACGGCTGAAACGCGTCGACTCTATGTCGTAAAATCACTGTTGTTTTAAAGACCCATATATTTATATTTTTACAAACAACTAAGACCAACATGTTTGAAAACATATTATTTAATCAGATTTATTGTTTTGTTTTAGGAAATTAACAAAACTTCAAGGTTTATTTCTTAAAATAATTAATCTGCCTAAAATAATATATATTTCATTATTTTGAAACATATTTTTAATAGAAAACTAGAAGCAAACCCACCCGTTTGTATAATCGGGAAATAACCCATTGTTAGATTTTTTCTCTGTTGTGACAACGTCGCTGATTTTATATAAATGATGATGTACTGATTTCGCCGGCAGATAACAGGATTTCATGATATTATTTTAAAACGCTCGTGTTTCCATGTTTTATACCTAATGCACAGGCCTTCTTTATATTAAATGCACAGGCCTTTTCTCGTAGGCCATGGTTAGCTCCAGTTAGTTCCAATACACGCCGCACACGTTTATGCTGCAGAGCGCCACTCCGTTATTCTGATGGCGAGCATAAAATTCACTTAACTTTAACTTGCTGTTACTTTTGACCCAGTGGCTCATTTGGTAAAATTTTCTCTTATTATTCAAGACTCAACCTTTCTCTTTCCAACGAGATAATGATCATAGTTGTAGAATATAGTGATAGAAAGATATGGACTGAGATATGTACACCACTTTTTGAACGAAAAACCGCGACTGAATTTTTCTTCGGTTGCACCCCTGATAGACGTAGCTCTACGTCAAAAAACCTCTATCCATACAACACAGAGCAAACGGATAATCCATTCTACTAAAAATACCAGAAAATCTAGGTGTGGGTCGGACTGTTTTTAAAATAAATTTTGATATATCTTAAAAATAAACACAAGAAAATGCTTAGATTTCATACAGTAAAAATTATTAATGGAAATTTGAAAAACAAATTTTAAAGGCTGACAATGAATGGACCTCTCCAAGGATGCCACAGCTAGTCAAAATAATTTCTTACTCATGTAATCTTACTTTAGATGTACAGTTAATGTTGTTGCAATACCCTTTCTTCTCTCGATGTCTTGAATCAAAACGTGGCCATTCATCTCTTTCTGTAGTCTAGCGATCGCCAAATTCTTTTATTGACATGCTTACCAGTTGTTCAATACCCAACGGAGCTAAAGGAGTGTCTCCTCTGTCGTCTTTCCACTTTCTCAATAGCCTGCAAAGTCTCCATTATCTCCAGTTGCTGATCATTTTTAAATATTTTCAAAAAATTGGTAAGTACTAAGAAAAGCCTGACCATTCCACAAACTTTGCCTTTCATTGTTGGTTATGAGATATATATTGTTAATCCGTGCTGAGTGTTTGAGAATTGAGTGTCGATACCATTGTTGATACCTATTGTTGCATAAACTTTGCCTTACATTGTTGGTCATGAGATATTTCTCATTAATATGCCCTGCCATAACCATAAATATCATTTTTTAGGGATAATTATTATTTTTCCGAAATCTCAGGAAGACAGTGATCTTCCTCTTCCTTTGAAGGTTAAGTAAGCAAAATTTCATCAAGATCGGAATAAAACTGTAGATTTGCATCAGAAACAAACAAAAAAACAATCCCCCAAACAAACAAACCCACAAACACTACCAACCCACAAACAAACATATTTCTTTATATATATAGTAAGACTACCAGAAGATCCGGCATTTGCCAGGGATAATTACGCTTGTAGGTAAACAGAACAACCACATAAGCAAAATTAATCCCGCAAATTGGTTAAATAAAAACTCAATCACTACAATATAGAGCAAAGCTACTATCCTTTCTAAGAAAATTCCGAAAGACAGGAATATACCTCTTCATTGAAAAAATCCATATTGGCTGATATACTGGAACTTGATTTACCGAAAAAAAAATTTTTAAAGACTGACAATGGATGGATCTCTCCAAAAATGCCTTCCAGTGTAAATTAGTTTTTACTCACGTAATCTTAATTTAGATGTACACTAGATGTTTTTGCAAGTTCCTTTCTTCTTTCGATGTCTTGAAGCAAAAATTTTCATATTTATCACTTTGTGTAGTCTAGCGATCGCCGTTTCTTCTATTTACTTGTTTACCTTTTGATCAATACAGCACGGAGCTAAAGGAGTGCATCCTCTATCGTCTTTCACTCTTTCTCAATAGTCTGCTAACTCATTATCTCCAGTTTCTGATCATTTTTAAAGATTTTCAAGAAATTGTTACGTACTAAGAATTCTCTTTTATAAGAAAAGCCTGAATAACAGGAATTCTATGCATTGAATTCTATATTGCACAAACTTTGCCTGGCATTGTTGGTCATGAGACATATATTGTTGATTTTTGCATACTGTTGGTGCATTGTTGTTGATACCTATTGTTGCACAAACTTTGCCTTGCATTGTCGGTCATGAGATATTTCTCATTATTATGCCCTGCCATATCCATGAATATCCATTTTTTATCAATAATTATTATTTTTTAGAAAACTGAGGTAGACAGTGACCTTCCTTATGCTTTGATGGTCATGTATGCGGAATTTTATCAACATCGGAATAAAACTGTAAATTTGTATAAAAATCAAACAAACAAACATCCGTCTTTATATATTTAGAAGAAGACTAGCAGAGGACCCGGCTTTGCCCAGGATATTTACGCTTGTTAGGGAGCTAAAGGAAGACACGTGTACCTCCTTTGCCTCATCGAGAGAGACTGCACTAACTATATCGTCTATTACATCCATTTCTTGTTCATTGTTAATAATTCTTGGAAACCAATGTTCTGTTATTGCATTATCATTTTATGTTTACTGTTATAATTCTTTGAATAACTTGCTTCTCATTGTTATTGGTGAATTGCGCATTGAGACCATTGCTGATGCAAACACGACGGGCCTGTTGTTGCACAAACTTTGCCTTGCATAGTTTGTCCTGCCATATCTGTTGCTGGTCCGAGCGTTGTGTGAATGGCGTGTTCACACCATTGTTGATACCTATTGTTGCACAAAGTTTTTCTTTCATGGTTGGTCATGAGATATACTTTGGTCGGTCCGTGCAGGGTGTTTGTGAATTGCGTGTTGACACCATTGTTGATACCTATTGTTGCACAAACTTTGCTTTGCATTGTTGGTCATGAGATATTTCAAATTAATATGCCCTTTATAAATCATTAATATCGATTATTTTATCGATAGTTATTTTTTTCCTAAATCTGAGATAGACAGTGACCTTCCTCATGGTTCGAAGGTCAAGTATGCAAATTTTCCTCAAGATCGGAATAAAACTGTAGATTTGCATAAGTAACAAACAAACAAACAAACCCACAAACAAACCCACACACAAACAAACAAACAAACAAACATCCTTTTATATATATATAGAACTAGAAGAGGTACCTGGCGTTGCTCGGGATAATTACACTTGGATGTAAACAGAACAATCTCAAAAAATTAAATTAAATTTTGCAATATCTTAAAAATAAACACATGAAAATGCTTAGAATTAATACAGTAAAAATTCCTAATGAAAATTCAAAAAAATTTTTTTAAAGGCTCACAATGGCTAAACCTCTCCAAGGATACCACTGCTGTTCTAAATAATTTCTTACTCACGTAATCTTACCTCAAATGTATACTTAGTGTTGTTGCAATTTCCACTCTTCTCTCGATGTGTTGAAGCAAAACTTGGCCATTCATCACTTTGTGCAGTCTATCGGTCGCCGATTCTTCTATTTACTTGCTTCCCATTTGCTCAATACATCACGGAGC
>JAHWFO010070866.1:0-14829 GCA_023313115.1 Rhysida immarginata | reverse complement strand
CCAATCAAACTTTGTTATTTTCACTGACTGAATCAATATATCCTTCTGCATAGCATTTATTCACTTTTATTCACATATTCAAATACTAATTCAAAACATTGCTATAGTTCTGATTTCATTATGACACATTATCTAATTTTACTCTAGTTCAACAGGGCTCTGCCACCATGAAAGTGATGATTAGTAATATTGCCAATACCAGTTATCATATCTGCGGCCAAAAAGAAGGTAAATATTAATTATTTTCATGGCCTTTTTAACAGGAGACAAGATGATGCTTATTTAATAATAATTGTTTGGGTGTGTTCAAAATATAACCTGACTTTTTAAATTTTTTTTACTTTAATATATAGCGTATTGGTATTTGTCTCCTTTAAAGTATTCCCCTCCTCTATTCACACACTTCTTCTAGCGGTGTTCCCATTTCACCATGCAAAACTGGAAAGCTTCTTATGGAATATCCTTCAAAGCCAGTGGTGAAATTTTCTTAATGTCATCAATGGAGTCGAAACGGCGTTCTTTTAGCGCTGATTTTAAGTTTGGGAACAAGAAAAATTCTCAGGGAGCTAGTTCTGGGGAGAAGACAGACTGGGGGAAGACATTCATCTGAGTTTTGGCACAAAACTGGCGAATGAACAGGGCTGAGTGGATAGGCGCATTGTCATGATGAAGGAGCCATAAATAGTCTTGCCACAACGGTGGTCTCTTTTGGGGAATTTTCCTCATGTTTTCTTCCGTTTCACGCAAAATTTCACGTTATATCGTTGCTCTCGTAAATCCGACATTGCAAAAATCGCCACCAACACTGAAACACGTTGCACTCAAATTGCAATAACTCGGAACTTGAAAATAGTCTATTAGGCGGAAGGATTTGACAATTGCAGCGCTGCCAACCACTCGTCGCTACGACAATCCATTGCCGCGTATTTAAAGAAGTCCCGTTATGTTTTAAACAGTCTTCGTAAGCGTCATCGTCGACTTAACCGAATACTCTGCTTTCGCTGAGTCTTTTTAATGGTAATAATCCTAAAACAAGTGTGAAATTTTTCTAGGATCGATTACATCGATAGTAGAACATCTTTAACAATACATAAATTCCACGCATCAATTCAGATGTACCAAACAATTCTTATAAATTGCATATAATTCTTTTCAGGGCGGATACAAAAATGACCCCCCCCCCTTTTATTTTCGTAACCGAAGCACAAATGGCAGTTTTGATGACTCCAATGAATAGGTAGTTATGGTGACCATGGTGCGCTTTTCATCATCATGTTGAATTTATTAGTTACCCCCTTATGCACTTCACAAAGACATTTATATATGCAACATGCAAATCAAAAAATTACCAAAAATTACTATAATAATTTGCCCTCACTTTCATGAGGAAAACCAAATTAAAGGTATGTATCAGCATACAGAAGACAGAACAATTCCAGGATGGCAAGCTACACTGTTTCTGAAAGGGTCAACACGATCTTCTGCTTTGGAATTGTGGTTGTTGGTTACCCGCTCATCGGATTTTGAAATTTTGTTGTTTTGTTCAGAATCCCATGCTGAACAAGTCTTCAATTGGAATTTTTCGGTTATCTGTTACGCTTCTCAAAATAGGATTTGAATGTGTCCTAATTTGTATATTTGACATGCTGAAAAGTGCACATGGGAAAGGTCATTCACAACTTCCCATTCATTAGATTCATCAAAATTGACATGTCTGCTTAGGTTACGAATATAAAAAGAGGGGGCTTATTTTTGTATCCACCATGTATAAAATATATAGAGCGTTGTTAGGGATCTACAATTAACATAATTAAATGTAGCGCGCACGTTTATTTCCCGTGAGCTGCTCACTTGGAGTATTGTTAGAGCAGAGAGTAAAATACAGTAATTATAAGGCATGTTCAAATGAAAGTGATTCAAAGGGCACTGAGACGGATTAAATGAAATTATTAATATTTACCTTTGTATATAGGAGAGAAGAACAACTTATAGTCACTATTATAGACGCGGAGCCTAAAAAATATCTCTACCTGGCGCAATAGAAGACTCCTACTGGGGCATCAATCGGCTAATACCGTCCGCAAAAAAGTCTGTTTTCTGCTGTTCACTGAACCATGCCCGAACAGCACCCTTAACCTCCTCATCATTGGCGAATCGTCGACCTTTCAGTGCCTTCTTTAAAGAACTAAGCACATGAAAATCACCTGGTGAGAGGTACGTGCTATAAGGAGAGTGTGGCAGAATTTGCCTCCGCATTTTGGTTATTGCTTCCTGCACCAGTGTCACAACATGTGGGCTAGCATTGTCCTGGAGGAGGATCACCCCGTCACTCAGATAACCAGGACGTTTGTTTTTCACAGCTTGATGCAACTTTTTCCAGTGTCTTGGTGTATGCAATAGCATTAATACGGGTTTTGGTTTCCACAAACTCCAAAAGCAAAGGACCGTCGGAATCAAAGAAACACGTAAGCATAACCTTCCTGGCCGAGCTTTGCGACTTAAAATTTTTGGGCCTGGTGACGATGGATGCTTCCACTGCATTGTGGATACCTTCCCGGAGGGTTCCCAATAATGGCACTAGGTCTCATCTACCGCGATAATCTTCTTCAAATACGCTTCCCCCTCACGACTGTAACGTTCCAGATGATCCAAACAGCAACCGAAATGCAGCCCTTTGTGCTCTTCCGTGAGCATTCGGGGTACCCACTGACAGCAGATCTTGCCATATGCCAGGCTTTTCACTACAGCATGTGCGGGACCAATATTGACGTGATCCTTCGCAAGTGACCGTATGCTGATCCGCCTCTCCTCACGAATTAACTTATCCATGTCTGTCTTCAATTGATCGGTGATGACCCCATTTGCTTGGCCGGACGTGGTTTATCAGCCATTTCCACACGACCATCGTAGAACATTTTGGCCTAACGCACCACGGTTGCTTTCGAGACACATGCTTCTCCATAAACATTCAACATCCGAGAATGAATGTCAACTGGTGGAATGGCCTCAGCTGTCAGAAACATCACCGTTCGTTGGTCAGTTTTGGATGGAAATTTAATACAAGGGTCCATTGTAACACAAACAAAATACGAGCATAAGCCTAACGCTATAGCCCGAATCACTTTCATTTGAACATGCTTTTTAGTATTCGAACACCGAGCTAAAAATAGTGAGTTATTGACAGGTATTGTGAGGAGTACATAATATACCTTTCCGACGTGAGAATCAGCTATTCCGAAATTACGAAAGCATGCAACATACAAGACTTCGGAGTTTTCAAGAAAGAGATATAAAATGTACTAAATAATATAAGGCCAAAATCAGAAGCGGTGCCGTTCCTGATAGTAAAAGGCAGGCCAATCCGAAACCATCCGTTAGCCATATTTCTGACGTCTTCCGGAAATTTCGGGCTCTCCTAACGGCGTGTAACCCACCAACACAACGGGCGTTGCAAGAAGGTAGGGACATCTGCGTACACGGCAAACATGATTATCAACCGTGACTTATAACTGGAGAAGCGACACAAGATCCATGTTCAGAAGTCGCTGCCACACCATGTTCAAGAGCGGCGGACCAACTGCTCTAAAGTATATGAACGATACAACCAAAGGCTTCTTTAGAAATTAAATACTTTCCTTTTTATTCTCCAATGCCTTAAAATCCTATCGCTCCTGGGGCGAGTTTTTGGACATGAGATCGCGGTATAGTAAGCATCGCTCATAAGTCAAAATTGCGTAATATCAAAGCCTTCTAATGGTAATTTCTCTGATCTTACGCAATTTTGACGTATGAGCGATGCTTACTAAACCGCAATCTCATGTCCAAAAACTCGACCCTGGGCATTTCGGTTGCCCATTTTAATGGTATCTTTAAAACTACTAAATATTTACCCGTGACATCTCCAGTTTGTACGGTACAGAGGTAAACAAGGTAGGCTGTACAAAGACAAGGCGCTGAGTCACACCGCTGTGTCAACTCATCTGTTCCTGGAACATATGCAAGAAGATACCGGAATCCGCTCCATTTCATTCAGCGACATACCGGTCAAGTCGCCGGACGCATCGGCTATGGATTTTTGTGGCTTTCGCATACTTGAACGGTGACTCAGAAAAGGACGATCGCGAATAATGGAGAGTCTTTGGAAAGCGTGTCAACAGTGGTTACGAATTGATCTTGCTGTTGGGTCATTACATGTCAAATTACCGTAACTCACCGAAGGATCCCACTCAGCCCTCTCCAAATTTCATGAAATTTTGTAATAAAGTAGCCCTAGACCCCAAATATAGCTGTGCAAAATTTTAGGGTCAGTGTTCTTTGGTTCAAAAGTTAAAGGCCCATGTTTTTTGGGCTGCCGTATACTTAATGCACTCGGTGCCACAAAAAGAGCCAATTTTGACTGCCTGTCAAATAATTTCTGTTTGCCAGATAAAAGTGAAATTTGGCGCACTAAGACAACTTTTAGCAGAGAATGTAGTGGTATGATCATAAAAGTAGCATGCTTGGCTATTCAGCTGCTAATCCATGCCAAAATTACCGCCAAATTTTGTCGCGACAGATTTGGACTCAACTTTCAGGACCAGTCACCCGCCACCCAAAGATCTGTTTGCTATGATATTTGCAATTGTATATAGGAGGCACCAATATATCGAGACACAATGCTATTGTCTTAATATATCGAGAGATATGCCAAATGAAAGATGATCATAAAAATTATGTGCATGAAAAAAGCCAACTGGGTCATTCCACTTCAATTCAGGCAGAAATTTTATAATTTTGGCACTGATATTTCGGATTTTAATGAAATTTAGTGTATACAATTGCCCTAGGGAGTTGGTAATGAATGCCAAATATTATTATTTTATTTTCTTTACTGTGGAAGTTACGGACATTTTGAGATTTGAATGGGGGCCTTATCTATGAAGAACTGTAACTTCGGTTGTATTTTACTTAAAAAGATGTGATTGGTGACGCATGAAAGCTCAAAATTCTATATGAAATTTTTAAAATTATATTACGCATGCGCAAATATTTGCGAGAGCTCAGTGCCAATGCCTGTCTGAACTGACGTGGAATGACCTAACTTTCAGGGCAAAATATCCCAATATGCTTCACTCCCAAATTAATTTTCATTGGTACCATTAGAAAGAGCAATTATTGTTTGTACAAGAACAATATCTATTTACACTGGGATCTGATTTTCTAGGATAGCTACAGGACTCCAAAGATAAGATAGATTTCTGCGGTATCAAGAAATCAAATTATGATCCCCCCCCCCCCAGGTGACACCATCTCAACTGGGTTGGATTGCATGCAAAATGTAATCCAAACTAGTTGTAAAGTTTGAAACTCCATCAGTGAGAGTATTTTTTGAGAGAAATCGGAATTCTTCACGTCGGTTTACCCACCAACTGAAAGTGCATGTCTGCATGTTTCAATGGATGCTCCCCAGCCTGGCCAATATGTTGCCTGCGTCTACGACAATAATTGGTGGATTGGAAACATTCGCGATGTATCAATTGATGAACATGATGCTCTAATAAATTTCATGCATCCTCATAAATTAGCCAAGTCATTTCATTGGCCTATAAGGCAAGATACCTGCTAGGCTCCTGAACAGCACATTATTGCCACAATTCCAGCATTAACTGCATCTAGTTGAGGGCGACAATACAGTTTGCCAGAGCCAATTATGTATAGCGTCAATGAAAGGTTTCAGCTGTTAAAACAGTGATGCTGTATCATTTATTATTGGAACTTTATCCCAGATTTATGGTTAGCAATGTAGCGTTATTCAGGCTTGGGAACCATAAAGATACCCACTTTAGGCTTGGAATCCTAGACTATGACTCAACATTAGGCTTGGACATCTGCCAGATACCCAATTAAAATGCTTGGGAAACTGCGATAAAGTGGCTACCGGGCGTGGCCCCTAGGCGATGGGGTTGCCAATCTATAGATTGGTAGTGGCTCAGCCACCATGGACCAAAGCAAGTATTACACTACCAGTGGCCAAGCTACCTTTCTGCAAAATGCCAGCCTCTGGAATCAAAAACATCCAGTAGCTTTTGATACGAACTGCGTGGATAACAACTATCATTTTCATAGTCATTTGTTTGTACTAGTAATTCAGACCCCAATGTGAGAAAACATTATTCTTGTACAAAAAACAGACGCTCTTTCTAATGGTCCCAAGGAAAATTAATTTGGGAATGATGTTATTGAGATATTTTGCCGAAAAACTTTGCTTTTTCACGCGCATAATTTTTCTGAACATCTTTCATTTGGCATATCTCTCGATATATTAAGACAACAGCATTGTCACTATAGCACAGCATGGTATGGTGCTTCCTATCTGTATAGTTGCAAAATATCACAGCATACAGATCATTTGCTGATGAGAGATTGGCCCTCAAATGTGAGTTCAAATCTGTCGCGATAAGGTTTGGCAGTGATTTTGCCATGGATTAACAGCTGAAAGGCCAAACAAACTACTCTTCTGATGATACCACTGAATTCTACGCTAAAAATTGTCATAGCGTGCCAAATTTCACTCTTATTTGGTGACTAGAACTAATTTGATGATTTGATAGAGGGTCAGATTTGGCTCTGTTTGCGGCACCGCGTATTAAGCAGACGACTGACCAAAACACGAGTATTTAACTTTTGAACCAAAGAACACTGGACCCTAAAATTTTGCACAACTATATTTAGGACCTAGGACTACTTTATTACAAAATTTCAGGAAATTTGGAGAGGGTCAAGTGGGAGGCCTATGGTGATTTGACATGGAATGACCCTGTTGTGCGTTCCAGCCTCCTGCAGTGGAAACTGCGATACAGGGCAATAGCAGCTCTATATGGCTACCAGATTGAACGCACGAGATGGTGACGGTCGATTCCAAATTTATGTAACTATACACAAACACCGTTAAAGGTAATGAACCAAGAGTTAAATATGCAGAAGAAGAAAATTTACAAGTGGCCGCATAAAATAATTTATTTCATTTATTTTACCTTGCAATACACATTAATCTGTTTGCACTATGAAAGACACAGAGCATAATGGTGTCCCATGCGTCATTCTAGGCTTTCCATAATTCATATATGTCGATTTCCCAAGGCCCTATGAATAGAACAAAAGCACATTATTCCATAGGACAGCATTTGTCAATTTCACTGGAATGTTCCTGAAGTATATAGCCTTGATTCCTGTTTCTATGGCCGTTCTGTTTGTGAAGCAAGAGTCGACTTTCAAGTCGTATCCTGGTGAAGCCAAAGCTGGGATACGGCTTTTTTCCTGCTCTGTAGAGACATGAGATATCAGAGCGATTAATTGGCTCCAAGATATTCGTTTAATAGTAGTCATCATTAATTTTTGTTTTAGATGAAGCTTTGGGCAGCGTTAATTTTTCATTAGCTAAACTTGGCGACAAGCAGAAATCCTTAGAAAGAATTTCCTTACCTGTGCCGGCGCACACATCTCCGCGGTATTTAGATCCTCTTTCGCGATTGTTCTAGGCTTATTGCGATTGGTTAAGTAGATTCATGCTTTGTCTAAGATTACCATGTTTGTTCAAAATTTTCCTGTCAAGTGTCCCTAATACAGTTTTCACAATCTACCTATGATACTCCGACGAAGAGGCAATGCTGAGCAGGGTTTGATACCTTTCTTGGCTTTCCTCAACGCTTCAGTAATGCGTTTTGGATAGAGGGATTTTTACATGATAACGCTAAGCTTAATTCTTCTCACACACACCATTTGTTAACCCGGCTGAATAGAAAGGCGCACGGCAATCGCCAATGGTGCTATAGTAAATACGAAAGAAAGTCATTAAATAACAGGAATTTTATTATACTTTCATGAAGATTCATGCAAAGAAAAATTGTATTACTAGACTCTAAATCAGTTCCTTAGCAATACGTCATACAGGTGACGTGATGATCGAGCAGTATGTGCCTGCGCAATAGTACGTACAGTCTTGTAAAAAAGCAATCAAGTGTTATCCGGTTTTAGTGGTCAGAGGGGATTGAAACCTTCTGGAATCTACAGCAGAATGAAAGTTCAGTAAGGTAACAATTGTTTAAGTAAAGGGAGCGTGTATGAAAGGGTGGAAAGATTCAAAAACGGAAGACAAAATGTCAGTGACGAGCGCCAGTCGTTTTTATCGTACGGCGCGCCCTATATTGGTGCACTTCCAGGAGAAAGATCAAACTGTGACTAGTGTTCGATACAGTGACATGTTTGAAGCCTGCCAAAACGCCTGGAATTTCTCTCACAAGAGTATTGGTGCTCTATGACAACGCCCGCCCTCATTCGGCTCTGCATAATACGGACACATTAAGTGATCTGAAATTTGAGGTGTTGAACTATCCACCTTACAGTCTGGGCTTGGCGCCACGAGACTTTACTTGTTTGGACCTTAATAGAACATTTGCGGGGGCAGAAATTTGCAGATGACGACGAGGCAGTGCGAAGATGGCTTCAGCCACGCCAAAACGCTCTTTCCTGGAGGGCGTCGTTAAGCTTATAGATAGGGAGACCAAGTTTGTATGGAGACCAAGCTAAAAAATATTTGTATGTATAACCTTCTAAAAACATTATAATAAAGTTTCTGTTACTTAATGAATTGTCCTGGTATAATTATTTATGTCAATGCAATGGTGCGTACGAGATGTGGTGAATGAATACAAAATACATTCTGCATTTATCAACATTCACTCTTTCTCCGGAAGACCTCTAGGCTAGGATCCCACAAGAATTTCAGATGATCACATTAGCAAGGCTGCGGAATACATAGGATCACTCAGTGATGATATGAATGGTGGGAAATGGTACACCTTGAAATATTACGAAGATCTATATAGTCTGACTTTTGGTATCTAGCAAGCGAGACATTCTGCACATTATACACTATAGCATGCAAGCGTCACTGTGAGAAATTATATATGAATAGAGGTTACGAAATATAATAATAATAATAATAATAATAATAATAATAATAATAATAATAATAATAATAATAATTTGAGAATGCATATGATTATTGATTATTTACTTCTAAAGTATAACTTTGTGTTATATTTTTATATACTTTCAGTAAATATTCAATATATCGATAGGCAAATTTCATGTGATCAAGAAACTAAAAACAAATTCATCATAATAAAATTGGAAAATGTAAATACAGAAAATGTTCAGATACACTTATGTGAATTGGAAGTTTATATAAAAAATGGTAGGTAACATTTTTATATTAAAAATACAATACTCATTTCCCAAAAAGTTGGGACAGTGCAAAATATATAGAAAAAACAAAAAGGGATGATGTAACAAAACTTTCTCGCGAATACAAAATAGCAGATACGTTTATGAAATGACATAAATATACTGTGTGCACCAAAACATTTTGTATCGTGGCCGGCACGTTCATTTTGAATGGGGGTATTGCAACACGTTCCAAAATAGTAGGGACATACGTTGTAGAAAGCGCCGTTAGTAGTGGAACCTTCCGAATTGTTCGGGAATAATCTAGAATGATGACGTCGTACTACATTCCGTATAAATAACAGTTGCCATCCGTCGTTCAGGTAACTTATTCGGAACGATGGGTCGAGGCAAGCCAGTTAGCGAAGATCTTCGTGTTCGAATCATTCAAGAATTCACAAACAACGTTTCTCAGCGTGCAATAGCCAGAAGATTTAACCTGTCATCATCTATAGTACATAATATTATCAAGCGCTACCGAGATAGTGGTGAGATCACAGTTCGGAAAGGCCAAGGTAGAAAACCTATTCTGAATGCTCGACCTCTTCGGATCCTCCGACGTCACTGCGTCACGCATAGGAATGCTGCGATTACGGACATAGCCACGTGGGCCCGCGATTTCTTCGGGAAGCCATTATCGTTGAATACTGTACGCCGGTGCATCCACAAATGCAAACTTAAGTTATACTGTGCACAACGGAAGCCTTACATCAACACACGACAGCAACGTCGCCGTCTGATATGGGCTCGAGCCCATCGCAATTGGTCCCAAGCACGCTGGAAGAACATATTGTGGTCCGATGAATCAACCTTTACGATTGTTTACGGAAATAATGGACGCCGTACACTCCGGACCAAAGACGAAAAGGATATTCCCGCGTGCTACAGAAATCACCGTCTGTCATGGTCTGGGGCTGTATTAGTGGCCATGGAATGGGAGACTTGCACATCTGCAATGGCACCGTCAATGCTGAAGCGTATATACAGATCCTGGAACAAGCTATGGTGCCATTTAAGAGGCGCATGTTTGGACGACGTTAGTGTATATTTCAACAAGACAACGCCAGACCGCATGCAGCGCGCATAACTTCTGCATGGCTACGTCGGCAGCGCATTCGTATGTTGGATTGGCCCCCTTGCAGCCCGGATCTGTCGCCTATAGAAAACGTTTGGCGTATTATTGAACGAAAACTACGACAGCGACGACCCCGGACAGTTGAACAGCTGAAAACCTATATCCAAGAGGAATGGGACAGAATTCCGGTTACGGTGTTAGAAAGATTGGTGTCATCGATGCCCAGATGATTACAGTGTGTCATCAAGAGGAGAGGTGACGCCACACCGTGGTAAACGCCGTGCTGTCCCAACTTTTTTGGGAGTGTGTTGCACGTGCCAAACAGGAAAACCACCTGTATCTTTCTTTAAGCATATAAGATATGTGATCCCATGCCTAATTTATCGTTTATGTATTTTAATGCGTTGAAATAAACTGCAATACAATAATCCAAACAAATGTGTTGGAGTTCTTCTTATATGTTGTACTGTCCCAACTTTTTTGGAAATGAGTATTGTATTTAGTTCGTTCAAAAACGATTGGCAATTCAGATTTTTACAGCTGCAGCAATGCATTTTTGAGGGCTACACGAGCATCCCTTGTGGATAATCATCTGACCTCTTGTGGATATCAGACATAGACATTTCTTCTCTCCAAAAACACACTGTCAATCAGTGCCTGTCATACAAGGTGCGTCTAAAAAGTTCGGTGAATGGGTAGATATCTCAAAAGCAGCATGAGGTAAAAATGCGGCCACGCGCATCCGCAGGGAGAGACCAATGGAGAGACGGCACGTAGCAAGGAGCGCAAGAAACGACGCAGATTAGTCTGCTACACCTGTCAAATGAAAATGAAGCAACGGATAAACGAGAAGTTTTGTTACAAATTGGGAAAAACGGCCACAGAAACGCATGTAATGTTGGTCTAGACGTTCGCCTACACATGTACAGGAGTGGAAAGTGGAGCCTGTTGCAAGACAACGCAAGCCACATACTGCGATCCGTGTACGCAACTTCTTGGGCCCAACACCGTGTAACTGTTATCGCACGTTCATGACTTGGCCCCTGCAGACTTCTTTTTGTTCCCTCGCCTCAAGAGAGTCCTGAAGGGCACACGTTTTGCAGACTTACCAGACATCCGACGACGTGTGACATTTGTGCTGCGATCCATCCCAAAAGAGGCCTTCGCTGACTCATTTCAGCAGTATTATCAACGATGTCAAAAGTGTATTGTGTCCAACGGATGTTACTTTGAAGATGAATAAGGTATTTTGTTTCCATGTTTTGTTATATTTGTTTCATGCTTCCATTGACCGAAATTTTTAGAAACACCTTGTATGTTCCCTCACACGAATGCGCTCGCTACTAAGTATATCTTTTTTTTCATATGCAATGCAGCAGCATCATCTGGAAGCACTTACGCGACAATGTAGCCTAGCTCCTCTCATAAACCAGGCGCGCATTTCAGACTATTACTTATCGGAAATCACACTATCTACTAAAAATCGAATGTGGATACTGAGCGGTAAGGCCCTGGATAGAGACATCCTTTGTCGCAGCTAAAAATTATATTTTTCATAAATAATATGAACAGCTGAGGTCGGCGTACAATAAAATTCTCACTAAACATCTTATGATTTGTTCTTTAAATAATTTTATGCCTTAGGAAAGATAGTCCATGCCTACAGACTAGGTAACTGCTCCAACCAAGCCCTAAAGTCATGTAAATAGCGGTTAGCTTTCATGGCCGCAGTGGCGGTATTGGTTGGCGCGTTGGCGGTCTGAGCCAAAGGTTCCTGGTTCGAATCCAGGCTGCGGAATTCATTAAAATTTTTAGATGGTATAGTACTTATAACATTGGTGGAGAATTTTAAAAAATTATAATAGCTTGGTGCAAAATTAATGGCCGATGTGTAGTGACTACATTCAACATATGATGTAACAATGTATGACGTTTCAGTTGTTTGGCTTTCTTTCTAGGAGGTGTTGCTACATTACATTCATTTACCAAAAGTCATGGCACACCCCTCCAATCAGATTCCCTGTCCGTAATGAGACAGACCCCGCTGTTTCCATTCTCGGAATGCAGGTGCACAGGACTCCTTAATATCACACAATCATTGTAAGCAAAACTAGCTGCAGAAATGGCAGCACGCCGAGAGCTATCCGCATTTGAACGGGGGATGATTGTTTGTGCCAGACGGATGGGTGCCTCAATATCAGATGTAGCCAACACCCTGCAATTTTCTCACACAAACGTTACAAAGATCTATCGAGAGTACACTCAACGAGGGCTTACAACCGATATCAGACAGTGGACGGGCCGCCCACGCCTTATTGATGCCAGAGGTACTCCTCGGGTCACACGGCTTGCAACTGCTGACCGAAGGGCGACAGTGGACCAAATCACCATGCGGTACAACCAGGAACGTCCTTGGCAGCTGCAGGCTTTGGGAGCAGGAGGCCACTCTTGGCAGTTGCACATGGTCGGCAACGCCTAGCCTTGGCCAACCAACATCGACAATGGACCGCTGAGGACTAGCGAAGGGTTGGCTGGTCCGACGATTCACGGTTTCAGCTGTATCGGGCCGATGGTCATGTCCGTGTCTGGCCTGTCAGGTGGGGACCACTCAGGTCGGTGGCGGCTCCATCCTGGTCTGGGCTGTTTACTCGTGACATGCAATGGGTTCATTGGTGCATCTGACATCCACTCTGCGTGTTACTTCCTACGTCGATCTGCTTGGGGACCACCTGCATAGCTTCATGATCTGTTTTTACGCCGCGGGCGATGGCATTTTCTAGCAAGATGTGCATCCAAACATGGCCCTTGTGACATGGCAGTGGGCTGGAGAAACATGATTTGGCCTCCACGTTACCCAGATTGCAATCCCATTGAACATTTGTGGGACGTCATCGAACGATATGTCAGGTCGTCACCAACACTACTGTTAACTGCAGCATCGTTATGGAGTGCAGTGGAGGCGGCATGGCATGTAGTGCCTGTGGTTGTGTTCTGGGGACTGGCAGACTCTCTTCCACGACGGGTCGCTGCTGTTATCCAGGCCAGAGGAGGCTCAACACGTAATTAGGCAGGTGTGCTATGACTTTTGGTGAGTGAGTGTAAAATTCAATAACTCGTTTCCCACAACACTTTATTAATCGAAAAAATATACAGCAGAGTCAACACACTTTTTCCAAAGAGACAAAAGCATTTTAATTCCTGCGGCCTAGAATTATGGACTTCTGGAGGTAACGAACTCGTTAAAGGCTGTTTACCAATCGTCGTGGTGTTTGAAGCATCAAGTTTTGCCGCTCCTGCAATATGTGCAGAGAAACAAGCTGTGAAATTAAGATTCGCTGTGGCCTCCATACTGTCTCAGTAGTGCAAGATAGAAAGATGTTTCGTTATTAAAAACAAGACGCACAAATGAATAATAAAGCCCTTTTGAGTCAATCAAACCTTTTATAAAACAACAAACAGATGTATAAAGCAGCCATAAAAAGAACCATTCAAGCAAACAGGTGAGTATTGAAGACTTAGAATAGATTAGAACGAGTGACAACAGTCTGGGTTAGTCAGCATTGTATTTACCACCGAACTGAAAACACATCGGGCAAACTCTGCTTGAGAATCGTCGTGATGCTTGAAAAAGTGGTATTCAGTTAGCGAGAGATCAGCTGAGTATTTTTGATGATCAAGAGTTTCGTAGCCAAGATCAGTTAACTTCTGTCGGGTGATCATTGTCATGAAGCAAGATGGGACCTTTCCGGCTGACTAATGAAGATCGTTATTGTTGAAGCTTCTGGTGCATTTGACGATTTGTTGAACGTATGGCCGGGCTGTAATGGTTTCACTCTTATGCAGGAAGCTGTGATGAATGAGTCTGATTAAAGACCACTAAACAGTCACAATCGCCTTTGTTTTTGTGCAACTTGGGCTCCCCCTTAACTAGATTTTTCACCTTTCCGATTTGCTTCAAGTGGCGAACGACTTCCGAATAGTCTACCTTGAGCTCTTCGGCAACTTCTCGTGTGGATTTATGCGGGTCGACTTCGATTAATGCCTTCAATTGGTTGTTGCCAACTTTCGATGGACGGTCGCGACCATCCTCATTTTCAAGGGTGATATTGCCTGTCACGGAATTTTTCAAATCATCTACGGGTTTTACGTTGAGATGTTTTCCCTTCACTCTATGCTTTGATGACATTTCGATTGCTTCAGCAGCATCAAAGCCAAATTTGAACTCATGCAATAAAATGATACGTATCTCTTGTGTAGACAGCATTTGCAAAATTGATCTAATCTTTCACAATAAGGCGTTTGAACAAGTTTTTAGCATCAGCTTAAAGAGAAGAACTACAGCTTTAAAGTGTGTCACAATGTGAGAAATAAATGACACATCGACTCATCTGTATCTACAAAATGCAATCGGCCATTAATTTTGCACCAAACTAACAGCTTTAGCAAATGATAATCTGTATCCAAAACATCAGCTGTTTTCTGAGTCTGTT
>JAHWFO010070825.1:457730-475490 GCA_023313115.1 Rhysida immarginata | reverse complement strand
GATGTGAGTAAGACGGCTGTGACCAATCCTAAGCCGAGTAAGAACAACATCTTCCCGCCTATTTGTTAGACAAGGTAATGACCACGGTGTGATGGAACGCTTGACTTCAAAAAGTTTATTAGCTGGGTTAAGAGGCCAAGACTCCTGCCAAGAAGATTTGAGTTTCTTGGAAATCACCGGGTGTAAATGATCGGGGATTGACAGCAATTCCGAGATCGGTTCCCGAGTAATAGCGTGTTTTGCCGCCTTATCGACCCGTTCATTTTGCTGGATACCCATATGACTAGGGATCCAGACAAAATGAATTCTGGTACGTTGGAAATCTTAAAAATAGAGGTATTCCTGGATTCTTTTGACAAAAGGATTTTCAGAATTGAAAGATTCCAACGATTGCAAAGCGCTCAGAGAATCAGAGAATATCCAGATGTTGGAATTTGGATATTGAAAACAGAACTCTAACGCTTTGGCTAACGCAACCAATTCCGCTGAGAAGATGGAAAACTCGTTTGGCAAATGATAGGAGAATATAGTATTATCTATAAGGAATGCACAGCCAACCCCGTCCTCTGATTTGGACCCATCTGTATATATGTGGAAGCCATCAGGAAGGGTTTCTAAAAAAACCTTAAAAAGTGCGTTAATTTCGGCTTCCAAAAAATTTGATTTTTTCCCACCGAATAAATTGTAATTTACATCTGGTTGGGGAAGAATCCACTGAGGGACATCTCTGACCTCTCGGCTATGCATGGCTGGAAATGAGAGGTTCAGGCTCTCCAGAAGATTCTGGAACCAATTGTTGATGCTTCTATAAGAGTGAGGGGGAGGGATTCTAGGTTTACCAAATAGACAGGCAAAAGCTGGGTGCTGACTTTCACCATATATGCGAAGAGCATATTTCAGGAGGAGTTTGGCTCTTCTTAACCATAACGGGGGTTCAGAAGCATCTACATAAAGGCTCTCTACCGGACTTGTTCGGAACGCTCCTATAGCAATTCTTATGCCTAGATTGTGGACGGGGTCTAACAGCTTCAAAGTACTTTTTGAAGCAGATGCATACACAATACTTCCGTAGTCCAATTTAGATCTAACTAGGGAGCCGTATAAAAAAAGAAGCATCTTCCTATCCGCACCCCATTTGATAGCGGAAATAGAGCGCAAAACATTCATGGCTTGTAAGCATCTCGCTTTTAAATTACGAATATGTGGGAGCCATGATAATTTTCTATCAAATGTCAGACCCAAGAATTTATGTGAGTCCACCACTGAAATATGGGATCCATAAAGTGTAAGGTCTGGGTCTGGATGGAGACCTCTCAAAAAACAAAAGTGAACGGCCCTTGTTTTTTGGGGTGAAAATTTAAATCCTACTTCGTTGCTCCAGGTTACAAGCTTGTTGATGGCCAGTTGCAGTTGACGCTCAATAAAGAACATTGAGGACCCTCGACAGTAGATGGGCAATATCGTCAACGTACAGGGAATAGTTCACAGTGGATGGAAGTTGTGAACAAGCCTCATTCATAGCAATGAGGAAAAGAAATGGACTTTAGAAATCCTTCCTTATAAAATTAAACCCTTTTAGGGTCGGATACTGGGATGGCAAGAGGAACGTTTCTTGCAAAGCCAATAAGGAGAAGGAGAACTTATTGACTAGAAGCTTCAGGTCTTCTAAGCGGCAGAAGAATCCATTAAGGTTCCATTGTAACAGTGCCATGATGAAGGTTTTAAGATGTAGGTTTAAACTCCCGAGATAACTCCATCTCCTCAAAAGGAGACACTTGTATGTTTAAAGGGAAGTCTGGCCCTCCCCCCAGAACTGGAGAGCTTGGTGTAGTCTCTACTACACGTTTTTTGGAGGGGTCAGAAAAAGGTGACATCTCTGACGAGCGTTTCTTCCCATCTTCTCTCTCCGAAGTTTTTGGAGGAGTTCTAGGTGGTGCAATTGATTTCGAAGTCCGACTAGTGCTAGCAGATGGTTCTGTGGAAGTGGAAGTTCCACAAGAAAAGTTTGTAATACTCAAATCAGTCATTGTTTCAACTGACTTAACAGAAGGACGACTCTTAACCACAGCTGCATAGTTACGGACTTCATTCTGTTCTACCTGCCTACGTGCTTCCGGAAAAGACAAACCCCCGAGGACACGAACCTCTTGGATCTTCTTTTCTTTCCGCCAAATAGGACAGTCTCTTGAAAGGGCAGAATGGGCTCCCTTACAATTACAACACCGGAACTCGTTAGAACAATCTTCCATCTCATGTCCGGGCAGGCCAACAATGATTTTCTTCACTATCTCAAATCGGTGTTAGGATTTTTGACCTCGTCCTTTGTGGAGAGGATGGTTTATGATTTGTGTACGTAATCTACTGTAAACGCTTTCCAGAGATCCTATTTATTTTTTAATTAAAGAGATGGGTTGTTTACCGTCAAATTTTGACGGCATCCATCTAGTTAAATAATAAAACTCCATTTTCCAACAGGGTAGTTTCTTCAAATCTTCATTAATTTGGAAGAACATATACGAAAATCCTTACAGAACGATTGGCTAAATGAATATACATTTAATTTGTTACATTAAATTGGAATTATAAATGTACACGATACTATAGGTTGCTGCAAACTTCGTTGCCAAGAAATATTCTCTATTATCTTCAGTGTCGTTTTTACTTTAAGGCTAGAGGATTAAGGAATGAAAATTTTAATGCAAATTCAAGCAGTATATAAGAAATTAAGTACATTAAAAAAAATTTTATGTAATAAACATTTGCTCTATTTCATTAATATTTAAACAGAACTCTCAAGTAATATAAAATAATATTAGTTTAAAAATCTGTTTAGAAGACGTAGAAGCACAGAAATATCGGAATGAAATGATGTAACCATGCACTGAAGCATGCTGTTCCCAACAAACGAAGCTCATCTTAGCGGAGATGGCGCCCTCATTCGGAAAAACCAAGGAACTACAGAGTTCCACCACTTGTAGTTCTGATTGTTATCGCTGAAGTGTGCGTGTGGATTCAAATTCAACCGTGAGTACATTTTGTTAGCTAAATCATGTATCGAGTATTCGTAAGATGGAGATAAGGTCAAGCAACATACTCGATCATAAGATTTACGTGTATCAACATTAAAAAATTGGTCCTTCGACTCGGATCTCCCGGTGGCGTGGTTGAGACAGTAGGTCGCCATTTACGAAATTCCTTTGTAGAATTTTGCCGTGAGTAAACTTTTACTGCAACAAGCGGCAGTGCATGAGAACAAAATGAACAAGCAAAGAGACTGTTAACAATAGTGTGCAGTCTGTGCCAAGAGGTGTGTGAAACATAAACAATGGATCAACCCGTCATAAAGCGAGGATATGCTAAAGGAAAAATCACGAGTACAAACACCTTCCTAAACAGCATAGTGTCGCTTCCAACAGGGCAGCAACCAGCCACAGCAACAAAACAATGACTGCTGACGAGATTGGAAATTCTTGAGTTTGCCTGGACGAAATATAACAATGTATCCTACCAGATTGTAGAACAAGCAGACGCCGATCAAGCAAGAGTTGAAATCGAGGTTGAGAGAAAGTATATCACCACGAAAGCAAGTCTGAAAACACTTGTTGATGTATTAATACAACAATCAACAAATCAGAGCCCACTAGCTTGAGACATAAACGTCCATAACCACACTGAACATGCTAGATGAGCGCCCAGTTATCAAGCTACCGAAATTTGCCGGGGATTAGTTCCAATGGACGACGTTTAAAGACTTATTCACGTCAATTGTGCATAATAACGGCAGCATCAGCGATGCACAGATATTACAGTATCTACAGAATGCAGTATAGGGAGAAGCATCGACGTTGCTGCAGGCCCTAAACACTACAAACGCCAACTATGCAGAAGCTTGCAGACTCCTGACCAATCGCTACCAAGATGATCGACAAATAATTACGAAAGTCATATAAACAAGCTGCTGACACAACAGAAGGTCAACAATGAATCAGCCACTGAAATATCGACAGAGGAAAATGATGGTTTGGTTTGTTTGGTATTAACGTCCTTTTCAACTGCTATGGTCATTTCAGGACGGCGTTATAGGGGCCGCAAATTTTGCCTCGCAAGGGTTCTTTAACGTGCAGCCGGTAAACGACTACAAGGGACATACGGCTTTACTTCCCTTCCGAAGGAAGTGCGTGATCACGGGATTTTCCCCCTGAAAAAATCCTCGTCGTCTTCGGCCGGGGTCGAACCCGCGTCCTCGGGCATCAGAGGCGATCGCGCAACCACTGAGCCACCAGAGGATAATGAAATATAAAGCTTAATGTTTATTTTAATACATTTTAATAAAAATAAAGCTTAATAATAATATTCTAAATTTTACCTTATATAAATACTCACACAAACTTATATTAAATATGTAATACTTTTTTATTTATGTTTACAATGATTAAGAATTTTACTGTAGATGATGAAATAAAAATCAATTTGTACACAGTAATCAATTTGTACTTAAAATCGTCCTCATTTTTGAATTAGATACGAAAAATACGATTTATAAGAGAAAGTGGGAGGTCTTACAAAAGAATTTTTTACAAACTTTTAGATCCCGATCTCTGATCTACACTACTGTATCAAAAGTCATGGGACAACCCTTATTTGAGTGAAAATGAGACATTCCTTTGCAATTTCACTGTTGGCATTCTTCCCAGCACTGCATAACAGAGAGTATGCTATTATGAGATGATGCTTGCGTGAATGCTGTATGAATGTCTCAAAGAAAATAGCTTTCAGACTTCCAAAGAAGTACAATTGTTGGGTGCCATCTAGCAGGCAAAACTAGAGACGTCAACCCTTCTAAAGATCCCGAAATCGACCGTTCACAACGTCAGCCGGGCATGGAAAGAGAAAAGCACCGCAAGTGTTCCGCCTAGGAATGGAAGACCCAAGATCATGTCGGCCAGAGACCAAAGGGTCACTGCAAGCCGTCACACATCACTTGATGGACTGACAAGATCGTTCATAGAGCCGACGGGAATAACTGTGAGGACCCTGACTGTTCGCAGGGAAATGCATGCAATGGGTTTTTATGGCAGAGCGGCAGCCCACAAACCTCACATCAGCACCAGCAACGCAGCGAGGAGATTGCCATGGTGCAAAGAGCGACGACATTGGACTGTGGATCAATGGCGAATGGTTGAAATGAGTGATGAGTCCCGCTACACCATCTGGCAATCGGATGGACGGGTTTGGGTACGGCGAACGTTATCAGCCAAACTATGTTGTGCCCACGGAGGGTCGGTGATGGTGTGGGGGTGCTTTTCATGGTATGGGTTGGGTGCAATCGTTTCTGTGGACGAACATCTAAACGCAGAGCGTTACGAAGACATTTTGGACACTCCCATCTCTCTGGAAGCACTTTGGTAATGACCCTTTTCTGTTTCAGCACGATAACGCACCTTGCCGTAAAGCAAGGGCTGTAGGCGCATGGTTTCATGAAAAAGGGTTCGAGAACTTGACTGGCCTGCCCAGAGCCCTGATCTGAACCCCATCGAACATCTGTGGGACATGTTGGAACGCCCGAATTCCTTGACCGAACTGTCCAAGACACTTATGGCAGAATGGCGAAAATTACCTGTCAAAACGTATCACAAACTTGTGGGCAGTATGCACCAGAGAGTAGAAGCTGTGATAGCAGCAAAAGGTGGACCAACAAGATACTAAAATACACTGGCGGAAAACAAATCCCAACACCACGAAGGACTTGTGTTAGATGAATGAAATTTGGACAGTATATTCAGCTATTTTATTTATTCAATTGATTCCAGTTTCAAGGTTACAACTTATAGGGGGCGCACAATTCGGAACCGTCTCCTGGCCAGAAACCTCTACTCCAGGCGCCCTGTAGCATGTTTGCCTCTTACCCCTCAACACCGTGTGGCACGTCTTCAGTGGTGTCAAGCCAGAGCGACTTGGAGGGCAGAATAGAGGTCTGTGGTCTTCACGGATGAAAATCGTTTACTGTCTGGGTCAGAGTGATGGTCGCACAAGGGTCAGGAGGAGGAGTGGGGAAGTCCTGTTACCGAGCTGTATCCGTCGTCGGCATACTGGCCCCACCCCTGGCGTTATGGTATGGGGAGGGATTTCCTACGACAGCAGGACCCCTGGTGGTTATCCCAGTCACCATGACGGCAAATGTTTACATTCGGATGGTTGTTGAACCCATTGTGCTGCCATTCATGGCTGGTATGCCAGGGGGACTGTTCCAACAGGATAACGTTCGACCCCACACTGCCACTGCAACTCAACGTGCCCTTCAGAGTGTTCACATCCTACCATGGCCAGCACGATCACCGGATCTGTTGCCTATCGAGAACGTCTGGGACATGGTCGGACACCGTGTCAGGGCTCTTCCACAACCAGCAACAACTGTCGCTGATCTGACCATCCAGGTACAACAGGCATGGAATGCCATATCACAAAATGACATTCGGCATCTCTACGACCGTATGCATGCACGTGTGCAGGCCTGCATAGACCATCGCGGCGACTACAGCGGGTACTAAAGTCCGTGCTTTTCACAATGTACAGGGTGGCGCTGGTGGCGCCCCCTAAGGTTGTAACCTTGAAACTTGAATCAATTGAATAAATACCATAGCTGATATACTGTCCAAATTTCATTCATCTAGCAGAAGTCCTTCGTGGTGTTGGGATTTTTTTTTTCCGCCAGTGTATGTAAATTTTTGAGTGTTTCTATTAAAGTGATGGTGTCCCATGACTTTTGATAGGGTAATGTATATTATAGAGGCGATACATTAAAAATTCCAAATTTACCATTACATGGGATGAGAAACAAATCTGAGAAATTTACATTATCACACAAAATCCTACCACTTATGTCACTCTCAGGAATTTTTCCATTTTTTTGTAAATGTTCATTGATAGCAATTACTTTTGAAAAATCAGCAGATCACGAATGCCTTCTCCAAGATCTTTTACAATTTATAAGGCCATCGAAAAGACAACTATTTGTGAAATGCGTTTGCAAGATTTCTATATTGCATTTGAATTTTTCGAACTCTCCATGAAGAAAGAAATAAAGGAACAAACTACTTTATCCCTGAAGAGGCCCTGGTCAATAAACCAATGATTTATAAAACTGTATTTTGAAATTTGGCATTCCTTCTCCTTGTAGCTACATACACACATCAGTTAAATGATGTTTCATTTAGGTGTTACTGGGTCCTGAATCTCATATGTGCATCACAGAATCAGTATTTGGTGGGGTAATGAAAGTTTTTAATAACGGCTATACATCGTTTGTGCATGGATTCCACTAGACGTTTATCCCGATCTTCTGGAATGTTGTTTCGTACTTCTTTGATGGTGTCGATTAGTGTAAGAATATTAATGGCTTTTTTTTTACTTTAACATCCATATACTTTAAGGACTGTTTTTCAAGTTTACCAGTGTCACCTTTTTTGGAACAAACTGATGAACATTTTTTAATGTTTTTAAGCACAAGCATCCTTATCTCAGTAATGAAGATAAACAATGTATACTAATGATTGATGAAGTATACATTAAATATTAAATGGATTATAAAGCTAGTAACATTGTAGCAGCAGCTTCAGATGGAAAGGGTGTCGCTACAGGTGCCTATGTTAAATTCAAGGAAGTGGCTCATATATTACCATATGTAGTTTTCAATAATTACGTTAACTTTTAATTTAACTTGCCGTTTTCAAGAATTACGAAAATTGTGATTTCTCTAGAAGAAATTGGATTCCAAATAATTTGCAGTCACTGATAATAATGCCATAAACCGCAAAGCCATGTCTCAATTCAGCGACCCCCCCCCCTCCAAAATAATCATGTGTATATTCTCATCCTGCTGATGAAAAGCTACCATTATTTTACATACTTAATTCTGTCCATTTATTGAAAAATATTAGACATAACTGGATAAATCAACATAATGAAGGCAAATGTCTTTATTATCCACCTTTTGGAAAATCAAATACTATAAAGTAAATCTTCCATAGTGCCCGAATTTGCACAATATAGAATGTGAATCGAGATTAAAATATGCATATGAACAGACTTTAAAATCTTTATTTCCTTCAAACCTGGAAACGAAAAATCTCAAGCTTGTGTTGAAGTTATTTACTAATTTTGTAATAACTGGACTAGAACAATTCGGTGAAAATATAGCATTTCTCGTTATGCAGATATTGCAGAATTCTTAGCTATTATAATAAAATGGTGGGATATTATAAATGTAAAGATTCATTTCAAAGGTATTAGGCAGCGGAACATTTATTCAGAACCTCTCACATTTTCTCATACTTATGATAAATTAATATTTTTATATAAATATCTAGACTGGCTGGATGCTTGAAAAGAGATGAAATATACTATTGGTGGATTTTCAAATTTTCAAAAGAGACCCATGAAGCTCTTAAACAGACTACAAATGGAATTATTGAACTATGTACACGTAGATACTGTATTAATAAACTGCAAATGCAGTACTTACTACTCCCAGGGAAAATCCAGACAGATTCACTGGAAGAAAAATTTGTCCACTGTAGACAGTTTGCTGGGGGCCAATAACATACCTCAATGAGACAAATTTTTGAATGTAAGAAAAAGTTACGTATTGAATCACGTGCTCACATGGAATTATTTATACAAAATGAAAGAATTTTTTAAACCATTTGGAATATGATAGTTTTTTGAGCTAGCAGCCGTCGAATTTCCTTTTTCTTTCAATACTGATGATTCTGAAATATTGCAAAAGTAGAGTTATTTGCCAGTGATTACTTATTTGGGTGGATATGCATGTTATTCTATTTTAAAGAAAACAAAATGCTATTTTTGTAGAGTAAATTTAACCTATGAGTCTCAAAGCAATATTGATAGCAATTATAGTGTTATTAAGATTCTTGATAGAGGGGCCTTATATCCTGATATTTCCGTAGTGAATGCTGTAATGTTTACTTAGGTTACAATTGAAAAAAAGTATTCAGAACATTATGATTAATTTTACAAGTCTTCGAATCAAAGTAATCTGATAACAAAATCAACAGATATGATGATAAATTTTGAAACGTGTGAACAAAATCATCATAGTGAAACAATACTAAAAAAATTTATTTGGATTTCAACTAATATAATCTTAAGAAAATGATGTTTTGAAATGTAGTAACAAAAGAAAATTAGTAATATTGAAACATTAAATTTTTATTCCTAAACTTGTGCATTTAAAAAATTCTTATATTTAAAATATCTTGAGCACTAATTGAAGAATATTACTTATGATTTCAAATATTTTTGAATGTTCAATTACAATGAAAAATAAAAATTTGAAAATTACAAAACTCAACTTTTTAAATAACTTATAAGTTAAAATTCCTTCTGTGTTGGGACACGGCTGCTAGTTAGATCGTAGAATACGTCTTGTGGCTACGTGGCGAATAAGAAATAATTTTGTACAATACAATTTAAAAATCTTAATTTCTGACATAAAATGTTCAAACAACTAATATACTTGCAATTTATCATAAATTTTTAACCAGACTCATTATTTTTAACCAAACCTTAATTATAAGGCATTCTCAACTTAAAAATCAGTGATCTATGAAAAAAGAAGTATGATATAAATGTCAACACACAGGAGTCCTAACAAATATATAGTACTGCCACCCAATGTAGCAGGTTATTCGATTGGTACGTAACCTAAATTAAAACGTTTATTCACAAACCTAAGAGCATGTAAGTTTAATATAGCATGTACATTGAAGTCTCCAAATACCATAATTGCGCATCAGTATCCACCTCTATATTGTCTTTGATTGGTCTAGTTGTTGGTGAATATTTCATCATCGCACAGAACAACAATCTTTCCATATCAGATATCGACACATTAAACTACACTGCTTTGCAATGAAATTGCCCCACCAACAAGAAGTTATCCAACTTTATCCTTATTTAGTGAGGGGGGGGGGCGGTCGTCTACCTCTGACTAGTAAACGGTTAGATGCATGGACACGGGACATAACCATTTGGGTTGATACACGGTGTCTGGGTGCCTATATAGGCTCATCAGTTGACAGCTGTGCGAGACGTTCCATGCAGTAGGGAGGAAGTAAACTGCCTCGTGAACGTACAGTACTGTAATCCGCACAACGGTCTCAATGCCGCGATGACGACAACGACAACCGTTCACGCAACCATTGGACAGAACCATCACCCTGTGGAACTGCGCGACAACATCGCTATTCCCAGTACTGCTCCAGTGTCAATAGCGACAATAGCACGCCGCGACAAAGTCTGCCAGGCGTCCATTGTTGAGTCTTCCTTGATACCTGAGCACCGCGCGATACTACAGCAATGGTGTCGTGAACGAGTGGCCTGATGAATGGAATGGCGCCGGGTGGTCTTCAGTGACGAATCCCGTTTTGTTTGGACACCGATGACAGACGCGGACAGTTGTGGCCCACATCGTTGGAACGTGCCATTGAACAATGCATCCGGTATCGCCATCGTGGACCAACACCCGGGATCATGGTCTGGGATGCCATCGGCTACGATACCAGAACGCCTTTAGTCACCATCCAAGGCACCCTGACAGCAGCACGGTACGTTACAGAGATTCTGCAGCCCGTATTACTGCCCTTTCTGCGCACCATACCCGGCGCAGTCTTTCAACAGGATAATGCCAGACTGCATACGGCAAACATTAGCATGGCATGTCTGCATGATGTCAACTGTCTGCTATGGTCCGCGAGGTCCCCAGACCTATCGCCAATTGAGCACGTGTTGGATATAGTGGGGCGTCGTTTACGATCACCCCACAATTTCTTTGACCTGACATAGCAGGTTCACCAGGCCTGAGCAACGTACCCCAAAATGACATTCGCCACCTGTAGGATCACCTACAACTGCTGCTGGAACAATTCTTCGCCGCTAGAGGTGGTTTTCCAATGAAACCTACTGATGGGCTTTCCGTTGGGACACCCTGTACAAACGAGTGCACGTCTTGACTCCATAACGTAATAAATGGGTTTTCAGATGTATCGCTTGCTGTATATCTCCTTTTGGCTCATTCGGATAACTCCTTGTTGGTGAGGCAATTTCATTGCAAAGCAGTGGATATCAACACTGCGTAGTAGAAATCTCACCACACTTTAACTGTACAAATATTACCGATGCCAGCGTCAATCAGTCGTCTATAGTTTGACCAGTGTGTCGGTATACGTTCGCATTCGGTTAAAGATTTATTATTTCAGAAGATCGCAACACTGCCTGTTCTCCTATAACTTATTACACCATGTTTGGTGAGTGTAACCGGACTGAGTAGTTGTATTCTTGCTGGGTCTAATTAATTTCGGCGGCCATAACGGTTAATTTTATTACTGGCAATGACAACTTATTAAACACGATAGCATTCTTGTTGTGAGCATCAACGCTATTGTTGCGGTGAAACAGTCTATCTATATCGGGCAAATGTTCCATGCACCATTGTTTACTTTTAAATCTTCTCTCAATCAAGTGCTTTCTCCTGAAGAAGCAATCTTTCACCATTGCCGAGCTTGGTCAGTATAGTTGAGAATATTCCATTACTCTGGCACATCACTCGTCTGAACTGACCATACGTATCTTATCAATTATGACACATTTCACATAAAGGAATTGGCGATGATAATATTGAACCATAGGAGTCAATCCACTGATCCTTTTGCTCTGCGATGTGATTCTAAATACAGAGTGCACAGTGTTTCCGCTCAAGTTCACTGCAGCCTTACCAGTAAACGTACAAGCTATATAAGCATTACGAAGTGTATTCTGCCGTTGTCCGAATCGGTTTAATGTTTCCATGATTAATTTCTATCGTAAATATTTTGCCATTGCCAGCAGGGCCGGCCAAGTACAAAATGAATACATTCGCTCGCGTGTGCATATTTTCTGTATAAATTCTAAGATCAACTCTCTCTGTTCACCACATTGCTGCACTTTCTTACAATGCGATAGCATTGCCAGTCTGGTATTCGAAATCATCTATGTTCTCATCATCTGCCTCGCCAACGATATCTCACATATACTCCTCTGTTTCATTTTTTTCTCTTTTCAAGTTGTTTACAATGTAAACAAGTTGTTTCAAGTTGTTTACAAGTTGTCTTTCTTGCACAGTTCTCTAAGTTTTGCAATCAATGAATCTTTATCTGTTACTTTCGTATTCTTTACTTTTGGCTCGTTCGCAATGTACAGTTGGATGAATTTGTGAGCATCTAATACATCTACAACTTCATTGCGAAATGGATAGAACAATGTCATCATTTCTGGCTTGTAATTGATTGTGTCATCGATGCTATCATGAAGGTATCTAATCACTTTGCGCCCACATTTCTGCGTCTACATGTATTGGTGTTTGAACTAAAAATGTCATGGGCTCCATCTTTTTCATTATTAGTATTTTGTTGTTCAGTGGCTTCATGGTCATCTGTGTCATTAACATCTTCTCTGTTGATATGTCTTATATTCATTACCTGTGTATACCATGCAATAAAATCGGTTAAACTTATGCTATCTAATTCTGCCAGTCTCTCATCATATTCTTCATAGATTTAGTCTGTTGAATTTTCATTAAAACTTTGTCCATCACTGCACGTCTCTTCTTAGCTTTGTGTGTCTGTTCTGGCCAAACGGTTGAAATGTTAGCGACTAGTCTACAAATGTGGCTGATCTAATGGTTGAGGCAGAAGATACCACATCCCGCCTCTTATGCACACATCTGCACCATTTCTAATAGTTTTAAATTTATCTTACAATGACTATACTACATGATCAAAGGAGTTGGGACACCTGTTGCTCTACCGTAAAGCCGCAAAAAGCTTCAATCAGTAGTGTGTAGGAACACCCCGAGCTGCTATCACTGCCTCCACCCTACATGGCATACTGTCCACAAGTTTACGGTATGTGTCCACAGGTATTGACCCCCATTCCTCGAGGAGTGTCATGGTCAGTTCCCGGACATATGTAGGGCGAACCATCCTGGATCTCACACGTCGTTCCAATTCGTCCCAAAGATGTTTGATGGGGTTGACATCAGGACTCTGGGCGGGCCAATCCAGTTCTTCAACCCGCATCTCGTCAAACCAGTCGGAAGGCGCATTGTCGTGCTGGAAGAGGAACGGCCCGTCACCAAAGTGTTACCACAGCGCTGGAAGTGCCCCGTTATCCAGAATGGCCCTGTAGCCATCTGGATTGAGGTTTCCGTCCATCTTGATGAGCGGGCCCAGTCCAGTCCAGGAGAAACACCCAAAGTGTTCACAGGGGTGTCCCAACTCCTTTGATCATGTAGTGTACACAGCATGAAATCCTTCTTATTGGACTAATGAAACTGATGGAGCAAACATATCACGCTACTGTTACGTGGGTGCTTCAAGCCCTTCTCAAACTAAAAACTATTACAAACAATACATAAATATCCAAATGCATTGTTTATAAATATAAAACGAAATATGAATTCAGTCTCCGAAATTTTCGCACATATATCCCTTCGTACATAAATCACATTTGATGAAGATGCTGTTAATGTTGACGGTTATGGCTCATTATGGACTTCCATGGGTTGAATTCTATCACTCCATGTTGAAACGTTTATGCCATCAAATTTATTATTTGCCTCGAATTCTCAGTTATTGGCGCATGCGTATCCAGCTATTAGTTCATCTTGGCGACGCGGCGGCTCAACTTTGAGGCCTTCCTGCTGAGCCCATTGACGCTCAATATCGGACATCCGGGTCTTCATGGATTCCCCATCTCGCGATCTATTTAGCTGTGACGGTTTCTATAATTTTTCTCGTGTTTATTAGGCATACATTTGGGAATTCTGTAATTTTTGCAAAATTTCCACACTTTGAAGGCCGACGTCTTAGACACTATTAAATATTGAAGTTTAATTTTTAGGCTATTTTATAAAGCGCAGAAAGATAAAACAAATGACACCTAAAATGTCGTGGTAGCTTAAAGGAAGCCGGCGCTAGACTAAATTAATGTCCGCCATAGAGCAGATTTTCTGACTCAACTTTGCACTGCGATTGCGTCAGCCAGTGAGGTCAGCACGAAGTCAATGAAGGTCTAAAATATGCTTTGTTTTGTACTCTATCGAATGCGATATCGTTCATTTTTCTATCGGTATTAGTTTTCATGTTATTAAAGTTTTCGTGATCAACACTTTTCGTGACATTCACGATTTAAGCGTGGTATCCTAGTCTCGAAACGTAAGACGACAAAATGTACTTTTATTTTTTCAGTAAGAAAAAGTAATTTTTTTTTCTAGAAAGGGATTCTACAAAAAATGCAATTTTAAATATATACTTAAATACATACTCAAAATTTTACTCAGCTCTAATGTCATCAGCAATCGGATCGATGGAGATATTGCTTCTCTCGTCAAACTTTTTTTTCCAATTGATTCCCTACAAGTGAGAGCAGATGTTCGAACATAGCACGATGCAAGAGATACGTTTCTTTGAACATCTCCGGATCAGATTTCACCATTTGCGGAACCTATAATTTAAATACATACAATAATCAGGTAAAAAATTACAACTCAGTCGAAGGCGAATTTAAATTTTTTCTTTTCTTTACTTAAATAATACTCACATTACGAGCGAACATGCCTTCCGTGTCACGATGTCGTAAAGGATGGTTCCCATAGCTGCGATTTTAAGTGCGATCCTACGATAATCGCATATGACTGAGTCGAGCCTATGGAAACCGATTTTCTTATCCTACGATTTTTAGCTGCGATTCGAATGCCCGACTGAAGTCGCGACTACAAATCGTCAGTTGCAGTAGTTTGAACCGTTCAAACTTTTCTGGGTCCGATCCCACGATTTCGATGTACTCGCGCATGCGCTTTGAGGATCCTTGTTGCAGATCCCGATAATCCGAAATTATCCAACATACTACTTGTTTCTGACTACCTAACACACTTCTATCAGCGTAGGCTACGCTAATTAAATTAATTTTAAAATTTAAATGGCAGCCAAAACAGATTATCTGTTATGTGTTTCCCTTCTCGAGCAAGTGGGACAGAGAGAATTTTTGTATAATTTAAAACATAAAGATTACCTTAATCTTAAAATAACGAGGGCTGCGTGGGCCGAAATCGCTAAGAAATTGAACGATGATGGTAAGTTTTTTTATTCTATTTTACCATGATTCTTATCTAATTTTGCTTTTTTCTTTTCGTAATATAATAAGAGCAATACTTTTTGCCAGTACAAAGATGCCAACGACGCTGGCGTTCATTAAAAGACGTCTTTAATAGAAAAAAAAGAGGGAGATGGCCAGCAACCTAGCGGCTCGGCGGCTGATAACGCATCCGCCGAGGATGGCTGCCCATACTTCGAGCACATGACATTTTATTCAAGTGTTCACCATTATCGTCCGTAAGAATCTGATGGTTCTAACCTCACGCTTTTCTTTTTTTTTATACATGAGATTGGTTTTAATATTTATTTATTTTTCGTTGGAACGTCCGGAAACTTGGTTGGTTGGTTGGTTGGTTGGAATTTTAGGGCGTCGGCTACTATGGCCATTTTGCGCCCGACAGAAAGTTTAAAAACCCACAGTTTATGGGCCAAAAGTTTAAAAAAAACAGATGGAAAAAAAACACATAAAAACGTGAATGACATAGATGGAAAAACAATAAAAATTATGACTATGAGATTTTAAAAACCCTAATAAATTTAAAAAACCGACATTTTCCTTCAGGGTTCTCCCGTAATAAGAAATATTTGTATAGGTTCTGTGTAAATCATTAGTGTGTAAAGGGCACTAACTGACTATAAAATATATGATTAAAATTTAATTTCTTTTGAGTTGTCGCCTAATAAAAACTGATCAATATGATTAGTGTGTAAATGGCACTAAATGAAACCTATACTTAATGATCAAATATATATAATGCAAAAGCAATAAAAAGATGATTATATGAATTTAAAAATATGAATAATTTTTAAGGAATGATTCAGCCCTAATGCCGGAAACTTGGATGAAAGTCAAGTCTGTGACGTCGAATTGACCATTGATTCAATGTCACAACCTAATCTAACACAAGAGGTGCATGATGATGATGATGTGGATGCTGTTACAGAGCTGGTGCCTGAAGTTCAGGTTCAGGTTGGTAAAGTGATAAATTTAGTTTAACATTATCTGGTTATGTTTTCCATAATTCTTTTCATATACATACACACTATAGTTTGCCAATCCGACTGAGAAATTGTCATCATCATCATCTTCATCCCATTCTGAAGAGAATCGACCCTAATTCCAAGGTAATTATTAATATAGGATACAATTGAGGTATATGAAAGATAATTAAATTAAAAATACATTTGCTTCCCAACTTTAGTGTAAATTTTTTAAATAAGGAAATTAATTTTATAATGAAAGTGGAATCTGGGTGAAACAATTTTTTAACAATAATAACAGAATAAATCATGTACAGCACAAGTGATACATCCATCCATCGAGCAATACTGTATCATGACTGTCTCACACCAGGTAAGCCATGAACTGTTATTTTCACACGAGTAGTCTCCCTAAAAAAACTGTCCTAATAACTCAAGAACAAGAAACTATCAGTGATTTCAACACATAACTGATTTCGAATAAAATAGTTACAGATTGATATCTTGAAGAATTTTTTTAGTCTTGATGTTATCTTAATTGTTTTTCTATCAGTCAATATTTCCAAAGGAAAAATTGTTTTAAAATCGTTTCACCCAAATTCCACTTTCATTTTAAATTAATTTCCTTATTTTAAATTTTTTACACTATAGTTGAGAAGCAAATATATTTTTAATTTAATTAACCAAGATAATTATTTAACGATGTTTATTGATAATATTCCCAAATTGATAGTGATGAAACTTCACGGTCAATATTTTTCCAAACTTCATTTATGATCAACATTGAGTCACTGGATATTATTTTTTTAAAGAACACTCTTAAATGTTCTAATTTCATTTATTTCTACAGAAAAGAAAACATCAATAGCCTGATTTTATCAACATGATGGAGAATGTTGGTAAATTAGCGTCAACAATGCAGCAGCGCTTTGCAAGCTCACCTGAGAGGAACCCTGTATTGCAGGCATTTTCTGACAACTCGCATAAGGGTTTCCTACTTCAGTCGGGGAGCATATACGCCTGCTAACTGACGAAGAGGTAGTGACATCTGAAATAAATGTTCTCCAAAACTTTAAGGACCTATTAGCTAAAAGGCAATCTTAGTTAACAATAACTGTAACTGGAAATTGTTGAGTTTTACCCTATTATTTTGTCAAGATCTTTCAATGATTAGAGTTTTTTATTTTTTATTTGGAGATAAAAAATATTTGAAGATCCATATTTTAAAACGTATACATTTTTTATTTATTAATGTAAAATAAACTTTTTTGATAAGAAATTGGTGTTATCATTTAAATAAAGCAACAAACTTTATGATTAACAAAAGCATTATGATTACATCAAGCATATAAAAGTTCACAAAGTGTATAGACAGACATTACTTAAGAGAAGGTTTTTACATGTGAAAGAGTTTAAAATTTCTTGCTGCTGTGGTTACCTGAAATAAAAAAAAGAGTATTAGTTGTTGAGTTGAAATAATACTATCAACTGATTTACTGAAATAATAACTGAATTCGTAATTTTTGGTTGGTTGGTTGGTTGGAATTTTAGGGCGTCGGCTACTATGGCC
>JAHWFO010070825.1:438646-452730 GCA_023313115.1 Rhysida immarginata | reverse complement strand
CTACTAGGTCTCCCTTCACGATAACTATTATTAGTTTGTTTTTGATTGATCTGCTTATTATTTTTACCCATAGTAAATGGAGTAAAGTTTCATCTCCCTCGCTCCCCACCCACCACCGAGCCCAACAAGGGGATGCACATTGGCACCAGGGATACGAGGAAGATATAGGCAGCGCCTAACCCTATGGCCGAAGCTCCAAGGAGCGACGACCAGCCGATTGATCTGGACGGGCTCATCCAGACCTCCCATCCTTCCGAGAAGCAGAGGCCAAAGTGGTGTGTTGTTCCGGAAAGCCTTCCCTCAACCACCAGGATCCCCCTTTCCCCAGAAGTAGGGTCGCTGCGTACGGCAAACACGCAGGTGGACGTACTGGTCGTAATGGAGGCCATGTCAAAAACATGCCTGCATTGCGAGCACCGGTCCCTTTGGGAGGGTCCACTACCGACCGGACACTTTTAGTCTGGCCTCTCTGCTAAGGCCTGTCTGGCATGGGTGACCCGATCCAGCATAGCCCTTAGCATCACTGAGGCACTCAAGCCCCTCCACCATGTCAAGGTAGTGCCCACGGAGGGGCGTAATTTTTGGAAAATAATCGTGATAGCTAAGAAACAGTCCGTAACTGCCTCCCAATAGCAATGGGATTAATGATAATATTGGAATTGTGCAAACTGATCACAATTCCATACAAGTCAATATTAGTGATCTAAGGAGTTTAAATGATTAATTTTAAATTTAAATGTGGGTAGTCTCCTTTTAATGGGGAAAATCATAAAATTAAAATTTAATAAAAACAAAAAGATAACGTCACCAAGTCACTGTTTTCACCATTCAAAAATGTTTTATCCTACTGATGATGAGAAATATTTTCGAAAACGTTTTATATAAATTTTATCCCAAATATTTGGATCACCCTCTTCAAAATTTCATCTGTATTTCAAAACCAACACTTCCTTCAAGATTATCGTTGTCTACTATCAACATTATCTTCACAAGACTTCATCTACATCCTCAATAGACTAAATTTATTTCTACTATCAACAACATCTTCAATAGACTACATCGTTTAAGTTTTTTTCCATCTCACAAGTTTCTTCATCGTTTTTCAAGATTGGTGACTTTATCTTTTTGTTTTTATTAAATTTTAATTTTATGATTTGCCCCATTAAAAGGAGACTACCCACATTTAAATTTAAAGTCAATATTAGAATAAATAATTCGTAACAAGCCAAAGAGTGGATATTATATTAAGTTATATTAATCTTAATATTTTTTGCTGCTGTGGGTTCCTGAAATAGAAAAGATGGTTGGTTGGTTGAAATTTTAGGGCGTCGGCTGCTATGGCCATTTTGCGCCCGACAGAAAGTTTAAAAACCCAAAAGTTTAAAGAATCAGATGAAAAAAAAAAAAAAAAAAAAATCATAAAAACGTGAATGACAAAGATGGAAAAACAATAAAAATTACGACTATGAGATTTTAAAATCACTAATGAATTTAAAAACTGACATTTTCCCCCAGGGTTCTCCCGTAATAAGAAATGGGGCTGTGTAAATCATTAGTGTGTAAATGGCACTAACTGACTATAAAATAGATGATTAAAATATATTTTTTATGAGATGTCCCCTAATAAAAACTGATGAATATGATTAGTGTGTAAATGGCACTAAATGAAACCTATATTTGATGGTCAAATATATATAATGCAAAAGAAATAAAAAGATGACTATATGAATTTAAAAACATGAATAATTTTTAAAAACAAAAATACTTTTTTAAAAATCATAGGGTTATTCCCCAACAAAAACTCAAGTGAATAATTCAGCCCTAATGAGCGTCGTAGCTTAGTGTGTAAAGGGCACTGGATTAAAATATGCTTAATAGTTAGCATTGCTCCACAAGAACACAATGGAGCTGGTTCTTTTTTTAATAAATATTTGTGAGTAAGACGGCTGTGACCAATCCTAAGCCGAGTAAGAACGACATCTTCTCGCCAAATAGAAAAGAATATTAGTTTTTAAAGAGACATAATATGTCTAAGAACCTCAGCTTTAAATGTTCAAATTAAATATTCAATGAAAAATTTAACTTTCATTTAAGAGAAAAAAAAATTGAAATCACTAATTAGAATCTGAAGTTTTATTGTTCAAAATATTAGAATCATTGACTGATGATCTTCAAATGGCTTGTCGAGAGACTATGCAAATTGAGTGATGAATAAATTAACATTCTCCGTTATAAAAGTCGCTCAAGATGTTATAATTTCATTGCATCTTATTCGCGAAATGGGTCGGAAAGCTGAAGACGTTATCATCGCTCTTTGTCAACAGAAGTTAACACAACGGAAAATTGCTGCGCAAATCCAATGTTCACAAGCAACTGTATGTAAAGTCATGAAAAAGTATCGGAATGGTAATTCACACTCGAACAACCGCCGCGATAGTGGAAGAAAATTGTCGATAACGCCTCGAGACGACAGAAGGTTAAAGAACATTGTTAGAGAAAACCACTTCTGGAGTATCAAACATCTTCATGCAAGTTGGATCCAGTGTGGAGTGCGTGTATCTTGCTCAACAACTTTAAGACGACTGCATGCAATGAAGTTCCAGTCTCGAGTGCCTAAGACAAAACCACTTCTTTCAAAGAAGCAAATGCGAGCTCTCGTGAGGTGGTGCAAAGAACGACTTCAATGGGGTCAAGATGATTGGAACCTTGTTATGTTCTCTGATGAATCTATATTCTGTGTTTGCCATGGAAACCAAGGACCGCATGTGTGGCGTTTGCGTGAAGAAGCGTTTCAAAAAGAGTGTATGAAACTGTCAGTTAAATTTGCCACGTCGGTGATGGTATGGGAGTGTATGACAGGAGATGGCGTGGGAAAACTTTGCATACTAAACTGTCGAGTAAATGCGAATGTGTATCAGGAAATTCTTGAACATTTCATGTTGCCTTCTGCTGAAGATTTATGTGCAGAAAACTGTTTGTTCCAGCAGGATGGTGCGTCCAGTCACACCGCAAAGACAACTAAGGAATGGCTTCACGAACGCAATGTTGATGTGCTTCCTTGGCCTTCAAATTCACCCGATTTAAACCCCATCGAGAATTTGTGGGGCATAATGAAAAAGAGGCTTCAAGTTGAAGTTCCAACCAGTAAACTTATTGAGGGTTTAAAAAAGATATGGTCCTGTATTACAAAACAACATAGTGCAAAATCGATTACGAGCTGTAATCAAAGCAAAAGGGGATGCCACTAAATATTGATGTACAGAATTGTGTTTTTTGATTTAATAGTTTAAGTTTTGAATGATTTAGTTGATGCTTCTAATATTTTGAACCAATAAAACTTCAGATTCTAATTAGGTGATTTCAATTTTTTTTCTCTCTTAAATGAAAGTTAAATTTTTATTGAATATTTAATTTGAACATTTAAAGCTGAGGTTCTTAGACATATTACAACTCAAAGAAACTACAATATTTTCAATATCTACGTCCAAAATAACACGATGATTTCTAAGCAAACCGAAATCTACTAATGAAATGTACGTAATAGGGGGGGGGGATTCATTGCCGCACTCAAATTTGATTTTGACCCCCAAATTTAAGGTCATCCATTTGCTAATTCGAAACTATTAAAGATAGAAAAAAAAATTCCAATTGCTACCTTATAGAGCAACTAAAATCTAAAAACCAACATTAGTCTAAAAACCATTTTAATCACACCCTTCCCCTTGAAAATTGGAACAAATCGAAGAAGAACTGGAAGGGGCTATTGAAGTTGAGTCCAGCATCATGCAAGTAGAGTTTGACTGGAAAAAACCCGCATTATGGCTGAAGAAATACATTTCCATCAGCAATTAGCATGAGAAGAGGCATGGTGAAAATACAATTTTGTTATAAAAGCAGCGATGAACTTATAACTGATCCCAAATGTTTTACTCTATCAAGCAGTAAAGTCTTTAGCTGAACGATTCGATCAAATGAAGCTACATACGGATTATTTCGGTTTTTTTTATGAATATGACAAAATGAAGAGCATAGATAATAATGGCCTCTAGTGATGTGCGATACTCTTCAAACTGTCGAGTATTTGTAAAAAGTACTCGACTCGATAATAGTATCGGTACTCCTAAAAGTATCGAGTACTCATGAGTATTATGAGTACTCAACCTAACCAATCTGCAAAGCCATAAAACATTTTAAGAAGTAAACAAACATTACCATAAAGTATAAAAAAAAAATCCCAGTAACCTATATTTACTACAATTTTAAAGAATGAATTAGAACCAAAATACAGATTCTCATTCCCATTGGGCTCAAGCGTGCCTGCAGCGATTTCACCAATACGGAGGGTTGATTCAGATAAAATGAGACGACTTTAAACGCCGTGTATGACCTTGACGGAATATGATTTGCATGACTCGTCCACTATTCATGGGGATTAGCTTTGTATACACTTGTTGCTTTTATTTGGGACATTTTGTGCTGAAACATGGCTTCCAAAATCACAGCTTTTTGGGAAGGGTATGTTTGGCCTTTCCGACGCTAATTTCAGTCTTTCGTGCATTGTGGAATTATGCAAACGAAATGGTATTGTAGTATCCAAAGCTACTGTGGGTCGAATAATCAAAAAGAACAAACTGCGACCATCCAATGAACGTGGACGAGCAGAGAAGCAGACCAGAAACAAGCCCCAGCCAACACGCCCAGCTCAGGTGGTGCGAGAAATCCGGTCTAAAGTACTGAAAGAAAATCGCCCCACACAGAGAAGTGTAGCCCAAAGGAAAGCTATTTCACAGGCAATAGTCTCCAGAATAATTCATGACAATCTTGGGCTGGTGCGACGTCATAAAGCGCGCGGTTACAGACTGTCGGCCAGGCACGTGCAGGAACGATTCACCAACGCCAGAAAACTGTATGAAAACCATCTTGCAGGTGACCGATGGAAGTGGGTTGTCTCCTTGGATGAAGCTTGGGTGTACCTCGATGACACCAACAAACCCAGGGCAATTTACTATCGCGGAAGAGAGGGCAAGGCCAGGTAATGGACCACATACGAGGGTTGGGGCATAAGTCATGGCAATTATTTTTTTTTGTGAGAATTCGACCGTGAGTGGAAAATGTGAAATATATAGATGAAAGGACAAGGAATGTAGGAAAGGTATGGACATTTAACAACACGGAAATATTTTGCTCTTCATGTTTATTAAGGTAGTTGATATAACGTTACAACTTTCATATTCCAGAATCATTACAGCACACATATCCATTCTAAAGGGTCTCAAAGTAGTCCCCTGAACAGTACGCTGCCAACGATATGACAGGCGCCCATATCATCTGCTTCACCATTTCTCACACTATGTGGAAATCTGGTCATCTCCTGTTGCAGAATTTGCAATGTCCATTCGTGTCCAAAGCTGTCTACCACGTAATGGTTCCTTACCGTCCGTATAAAGTCAAAATCGCATGGAGAAAAGTCCGGAGAGTATAATGGGTGCTCCAATTCTTACCAAAGCCAGCGGGGACCGGCTATATTGATATACGAGCGTTGTTCAACTCGGGTTACATCCATCCTGCACGGCGGTTGACTAAGAACTGATTTAACATTGCTCTCAATGCAACAAAAGGAAATCACAGAGCCATCTGGTGGTGTGGAAATATACTATGAATGAACGGTTTCCTCGAGACATGACATTTTGTGATACCATCCCTTAGCTATGAGAAAAAAAAATAGTTGCCATCACTTATGCCCCAACCCTCGTATATCGGCAGGATATCCCACGTCTGTCCCCTGGTGAGCAATCAAAACTTTGGATCCACATGGACAAGGCATCAAGCCACACTGCCAAGTCATCTGTGGCTTACTACAGGAAGATGGAACAGGAGACGGGCATACGAGTTATACCCTTCTCTCAGGTGCCTGTAAAATCTCCTGACACATCACCGATGGATTTCTGTGGTTTTGGTCTCCTGAAACGACGGCTCGGAAGTCGCCGACCAAGAACCGTTGATGAGCTATGGAAAGTGTGTCAACAGGTATGGAACGAACTTCCCATGGAGCCCCTCACACTCAGCCTACTTCAGTGGAAATTAGGTGCCGGGCGATAGTCCAACAACGTGGTTCTCACATCGAACACAACCGATGGTGGCGCCATGGTATTACACCATCGTAACAGAACTGCAAAGTCGTCTCATTTTATCTGAATCAACCCTCCGTATACTGAAAGATGCGTCTGGATCAGATATCAAACAGTGAATATGTTTATTAATCTCATCCCAGAAAAGAGCACCGCGATAGCTGGCCTGGCGTATATTTTTGAAAATGCCTTGCAATATTTACTTCCGAATATTACTGAAGATAGTCCCAGTCACTGTAGCATCCGTTGAACGAAGCTTTACCAAACTTAAGTTGATAAAAACATACAAGCGATCAACGATGACTCAAGAACTGCTGAATAATTTAGCAATTTTGTCGATAGAAAGCGTAGCCGCGGAGTTGCTAGATTTTTCAGAACTGATTAGGGAATTTGCTAATGCTCGAGCTCGTAAAGTTACTTTTTGAGATTGTTCATTTGCTTTTATATTTTAGTTGTTGGAATAAAGTAAGTGAAAGCAAAAAAGCTGTAGTTTTAATGTAATCTCATTTTAGTATGTAATGTAGGGCCGCCACCATGTTTAACCCTGGGACTCCACACTGTCGACGTAACAAGAACAAAGCAACTGTAGACTATATCACTTGGTTGACAGTGTCACTCTTCGCTATTGTCTCTTGTTGTGTCTAAGTCGTGTTTGTAGCCTCAATGGCATCTGTATACAGCCGACATGGAATTATTAGAGGATAAAATTAGAGCTGCACAAAATTGATCGCATATTTTCTCAAAAAAATTTTTTTCAAATTTTCAGCAGATCTTCTCTAATTATGAATTTTAAATTCGATTTCAGAGAAAAAAGTTTTTTGAGTTCTTAGTGGGTGGTCGACAAGAAAGGTAATTAAACTTTCTTTTGGAGGAAGGGAGGGTTACACGGGGCCTTTGTGGCGTCCTCCCAAGGTCTTTCTCTCTCGCTCCCAATGCTCAACAAGTTTTTATTACTATTTATTTCTTAATATGCATATATGCATACACCCACCAAAATGCTTAGGCTGGCCCTGCGTGGGGGGGGAGGGGAGAGGAACTGAATGGACCCTCTTCGTCCAATCCAATATCCATCAAGATTGTAATCCAGGAAAGCTCGTACAGCTAGACGATAGTTTGCACAGTGGGCTTCAATGGCCAAAAGTGATTTTTTTAAACTTTAAATTTTCCACCAAGTCTTTACTTCTCTTTGAAGACAAACGAACACTTTTTCCAGGTCAAAAACATTCTCCGGTGAGTAGAGTTAGGCGTTAGGTCGGTCAGAAATCCCGGCGAGGTGACATCCATAAATCACGTCCAATGTGGAGGTAGCGAGGTTTATCGATTTGACATGTTTTGCCACCGGGGGGGGGGGGGGGGGAGGGGCTATCCGTAGAGCACGTGCTCTATTGACCAAAAGACCCGTTTTCACCTCGAACGAATGCAGACAGTCAGCAGAGCGTGTAGACCTGAATGCAAACGTTGACGAATAATAAGTATGATCTATTTTGTGCTATTATAGTAGGCATATTCGGCAATCAAGTTCCTTAATTGCGAGATTATTATAGAATACAGCACCAAACTGATATGTTGCCACTTTTAGGCTTACCCTAAACGCTATATACTATTTTGTTTTTTTATTTATTTTTTTTATTTTATTTTATTGCGGGTTAGTAAAAAATTACAAATATGCAATAGCGCCCAACAAGGCCAGTATGGTAAAAACCGACAAGTTTGGCCAAGTGGCACAAGACAATAATAGGAATGAAATAAACTAATGATAAAGAACAACAATAATTAATAAAACATATATGGGTTAGTAAAATCAAAAGATGGAGCGACCTAGTAAATTTAGGCCAATTAGGCCTACTTGTCTCTCAAAATAGTAGTATAATAACTTGAAATTAATGTAAATAAATAATACAGTAAAAGCCGAACATTAGCATAGGAATCAATAACATAAGGCACTACTGTCAATAAATTCTTAAAAGCTTAAAATATTCCAAACATTAACGAAAAAGATCCTAAAGAAGAATCATCTTATTAGATGGAATATAATGGAGACAATAATTACAAGTATTCTCCTAAAGTGAGAGTAAGGGACACGGGTGCGAATTAGCAAAGGTAGGGAAGCCCAATATTTTATCCCAACGTGTGAGACGCTACGATTTCGAAAATTAAGCAAGGAGACTGGAATGCGTATCTCATTTGCTGAACGGGTATCGTAATTATGACAATCAGAATTACGCCGAATCGATTTGGGGACGATAGCTGTAAAATCGAGTTGCATGTTTTATATATAAACGAGCATAAGGATAAAAAATAGATTTGGTAAATCGTGAGCATACGAAAAGAGGAGAAGTGATCAGAGGCAGGAAAGGATCGGGGAAGTTTCAGAAGGGTCAGAAGGAACCATTTCTGTAATTTTAGTATTCTTGTGAGATTAGTAACTGAAGTAGCTCCCCAGAACAGAACCCCATAGCATAAACCTGAGTGAATCCAGGAATAGTAAAGCAAAAGTAAGATGTTAGTAGGGAGATAATAGAGACGTGATATAATACCCTGTTTTTTATTAAGTTTAAGTAATAATTTATCGATATGGGCATCCCAAGTCAGATCAGTGGACAGGGTAAGACCTAAATATGTGAAACTTGTAGTAGAATGTCCATAATATTAAAGGCGCCCGAGGTATATTTCGCTTTTTTCTCTGGTGAAAAAACATTACTTTTGTTTTATCGATGTTAACCACTAGGGAATTTTCATTACACCATTGTCTTAACTTCTCAAGAGCTAAGTTAAGGCTGAGCGCAATGAAGAAATGTTAGAGTGAGATAGCAACAGAGATATATCATCTGCGTATAAAATTGGTTTTAAAGAGTTGAAGATAGCTGGCAGATCATTCACAAATAGGTTAAATAACAGGGGCGAAAGGATCGATCCCTGCGGGACCCCGAGTTCCGGATAAAGGCATAAGAATTTTTTCCGAGATGTGCAAGATAGTAGCTGCGATTAGTTAACAAATCACTGAGCCAGGAAAGTGGCAAACCACGGATTCCATAGAAATTATTAAGTTTGTACAGTAACAAATGAATTGGGACTGTATCAAAACCTTTAGTAAAATCAATAAATATTGAAGCTACATATTTATTCATTGTCATCTCGGAAGAAAGAAATTCAAGTAAATCATAACAGGCCGTTTCAACATTCCGATTTTGAGTGCCCATGCTGGAAAGGGTTAAGTAAATTACGTTCAGATATAAAAAGATAGAACCTAATATAAAATAACTTTTCAAATATTTTAGCAAATATAGGCAAGGCGGTGATGGGACGATAGTTTCGATATTGACTGGAGTCACCTTTCTTGAAAATAAGAACCACTCTGGCTAACTTCAAAGCCCGGGGGGTAGACACCAGTACTAATTGAGGAATTAAAAATAATAGCCAACGGATAATCTATGAGATGTTTGAGGCTAACAATAACATCATTACGAAACCCGAGAAGGTCGGGAGATGGAGAATATTTCAGTTGACCTATAATATCGAGTAGTTGGGGTGACATAAAAACTATGGGTTGAATTGGGGCCTTGATAAGAATAATTAATGGAGGGTGACAAAGGAATATTAGGAGAAGGGGGCAAGAGAACGTTAAGAAAGTCATATAAAGTAGAAGAAGCAATCTCATCTGAATGCGAAAAAGGAGAATGAGGTAATCTGGGTCCATGCGATAGGTCTGTTAATACACGCCATTTTTCTTTACTAGATTGGAGACGTACGAACAAAGATTTATAATATGCCTGTTTAGATTTATTAATTGTAAATTTTACAAGATTAGAGTGACGTTTAAATTTATTGAGCACATTAAGAGAAAAGCTTTTCAGGAATTTTCTATAAAGGTTGTTCTTCTTTTTAATAAGCAATAATAAATCTGGAGTTATCCAAGGTTTATGAACATTGGTTTTAGGAGAAACATTAGAGTGAGATTTAAAAGGGAAATACCGATCGTAACCGAACTGGAAATGTGAGAGGAATGACTCAAATAATAGGTTAGTATCAGTGGACCTTGGTAGAATAGTGTTCCAATTTGATAAAAGGAGATAGGATTGAAAAATTGCAATTCTATTCGGGGAAATTACTCGTGAAAAGCGATTATTTCGGGTGGTAATATGAAAGGGCAGATTGAAAATAGTAAGCACTGGGAAGTGATCAGTAATCGCCCAATCCAAGAGGTTAATAATAAGGACAGAACTAAAATTAGAAAAACAAGAATCTATAGCAGAATAGGAGTTGTGATGGAGAGAATAGTGTGAGAAAGAAAGAGTCGTGGGTAAAAGTCCAGAACGAAGGATAGGATCCAAAATGAGATTTAAAGAGGAGGAAGGCTTATTGAAATCGATGTTAAAGTCACCCACTAACACAATTGTTTTCCCTGATATTTGGAAATCAAATAGCGCAGAAGCTAGGAACTTACCAAAAATGGAAAAATTTCCGGAAGGGGGGCGATAGATTGACATAATAATTACATTCTTATTGATTGTAAGGGTTAAGGTCTCATAATCGGGTGTAACCAAGCTATAGTCTGGTAAGGTATAAAAATGAAGCGAACGCAGGAGGTAAACACAGATGCCTCCGCCTCGCTTATTACTACGGCCAACTGAAACAGCTTGGTAGTCGGGAATTTCAGGGATCTTGCAATAACAATCCTGATTGAAACTTCTGCTTGCCGAATACCCCTAAAATATGTAACTTTGATTTCATGCATGCGTAATACATAAAGAGTAGAATGAGAATTGAAAATGGTAATGCCAATTTATAAACAATTTTGGCAGGCGTTATTTCTTACAGGTGTTGAAAAATTAAGTATAGATGTTGAGGGCTTTGGTTGTGGTGATGTTGGCCCTCACTCTGTATAAATTAACACCTTCCAAAAGCTAGTCGGTTATTACTAATTTTACGAAAACTCAATATTTTTCAAAATAACTAAAGTTAACTTTCTATTATACGTAAGTAAAATCTAGCGGAAAGTGATCAACATGGACAATCAAAGGTATTACGAGTGCAAAATACAACGAATTGATTAAAATATACCTGAAAGCCCATCCACACCACTCTAAGGAAACCAACTACAAAGAAGCACAGAAAATATGGAATGCTGTGAAATCTGATGATGAAAAATACTAGGAAACAGTGAACAAGTTATCTAGAAAGGGAACTGATCTACGATTAAAACAAGAACAAATGTGGACAAATTTATCAATCGAGCCTCCGGATGTTCGAGTGCAAAATAAGTTGGATCGTATTGAAAATAAAAATAGCCGAGATAGTGTGACTCCCAATTCAAACAACCAGTCAACGTCCGATTTGAAAATCAATAATCCATCGAATCAAGATTAAAACAGTACTAAAAACGGTAGTTGCAGACGTGAATACTTTGAATGCTGAAACTGCATCATTAATTGTGGTGCGTGACAATGGCTTGGTAACAAACTTGCAACTAAAACAAATTGAGATGCTGAAAAAGAAGAAAATGGAAGCGGAAAAAATACTGAAAAGACTGCAAGACAAAGAAACAGAAAGAAGACAAAAAATGAAACAAGCCATCTCTGAAAATCCGTCATTGGGTGAGAAATTAAAACGAAGAGAAACGGCAGGTCGTCCAAGACTTGAAGAGCAACAATCAGAACTTCTGAATACAATTGTTACTATTGTTGAAATGAATGCAGGTGCGGATGAACAGAAAAGAACAGGAACTTTGTGTTCTTGTTTGACGTTGGATGATTTGGATAATGCACTTCACAGTGAAAGTTACACGTTATCAAGATCAGTCACATATTTGCGCTTGCTTTCACATCGTTCCAGTTCATCAGAAGGCAAACGACACATATCAACAGTCCCTCTGAAATTGTGCAAAGCAACAAACTCTCTTCGAAATCAACATGTCGATGCACATTTCGCTGCACTACAATTTCATTTCTAAAGGATTGGCAATGTTACCTGGAAATAGAACAGTGTTTTACATGTCTCAGTACGACAAGGCAAGAATTCCCCTCGAATTACTAGCAGCAAACAAGCTAGCTCCAATATTTATGCATCTTGAATATAAGGTGCAATTGCCAGACCATGACTGGGTAGTGGCTCATGGATGATCCCTTCGGTTTATGCTGCCTGCAGAAAAGTGGATGAAAGCTAGTCTATTTCATACTCAGAACCAATGTTCATTGCAATTCGAAGCGTGAAGCATGATTCAAGCATCGCATATTCACATTCAAGGGATTTCAAGAAAATAATCAACTTACCTGAATTTCAAGAAGTAGTAAGAACATTAACAAGGAGAAATAAGACCTATGATTATTATCCTGCGTGATGGAGGACCAGATGAAAATCCTCGTTTTTTAGGGGTTGTGTGCTGCAACAAATGCAACAAATTTAACTTGGACACCATCATCAATCAGCAACTGCTCCAGGAAATTCAGCCTTCAATCCCGTGGAAAAAGGCATGGCGCCATAATCACATGATCTATCTGGACTCATTTTGCCACATGAAAGCTTTGGTAGTCATTTAGATGAACAATGTCGCACACTTGATGTTCATTTAGAAAAGCGAAATTTCGAAGCAGCTTGTTTCGTATTAGCTTCAGTTTGGCAGTCAACAATTATTGATTGTTACCCAGTTGTTGCAACTTATGTTTCTCCATCAACAGAGAAGTCAGTAACTGAAGAACCTGAAGAGACAGGAAAGCTACTCATATCCGGCAAGCACAATATTTCCTTCAAATTTCCAAATGTGATGATACAGTCCACATACAAAAAAATTTTATCAGATAGGTTTCTTCCACCACCAGTTCTTGTGAAATTTACAAACGAAGGTAGAGAATTTTGTTCTTTTGAAGAGGCAATGAATACGACGAATATCCATTTTGAGTCGTTGCAAAACAGAATGTTGTTGGGTAGTTTAATCCCACTACCACCAGAATATGATACCTATTTATCATTCGATTTTTATTGTCCATCAGTACACATGAAAATGACTAATCGAGTTTGTAGTGATTGTGGTCTCTACTTTCCATCTGCAGCAGCTCAGAAGAAGCACAAAAAGATCAATTCAACAAAACACAAGAACATTTCAAAGAAGGTTTTTGAAGTAGAATCTTTCAATGATCTAGTCATTGAGGGCTATGTTAATAATGTAGTGGATCCTTCAGATATTATTACCATTCAAAATTTAGATGAATGGTTAAGACCACCGTTTGAACCTGTTTGAGTTTTTATGTGTATACTATTGTTTTTATTCTTATATTTAGTGTTATGATATTTCTGCATCATTTTTTAATGTTTAAATGGTTCTTATTTTTATACTAGCAGAGGACCCGGCGTTGCCCGGGATAATTACACCTGCAGGTAAACAGCGGAGAGTCAGGTTCTCAACTTTGAATGCGCTACCTGTCATTTACAATTTCTGGGTTTTCAAATGTTTCAGAAGCATTCGTGCAACTTTGCGATGAATGGTAAGGAAATTATTTTATTAGAGTAGACGAAATTTATAGAAAAAATATATAATTAACCATAATTTTTATCTACTATTAAATTATAGCCGTGATTAATGAATGCTAACAGCAAGAGGGATGAATGGAGGAATGAATGGAGGGATGATTGCTAACAGTGTTTAAACGGATTACTGTTAAGTAATCTACTAACCATGTACGATTTGACATAGTTTACTGCCTCTTATAATCTAATAAACAAACATTTATAGTTGATTCTAGCTCGCAAAGTTATTAATTTTCGCATAGGGTGGAGCTTAGGGTAATAACGCTTCTAAGTAGCGAACTCGATTAAATCTGTGGCGTACCCTACTATTTGCACTCGATATCCCGGTCGCATTCGCACTCGGAAATTATTACCTATCTCTAATAAAATAGTATATGGTTTACATTATATTGTAGCGCCCCCTATCCCGCTAAACATATACTAAGGGGGGTGATA